>VNJS01009294.1:0-192450 GCA_008042575.1 Drosophila watanabei | reverse complement strand
CAAATATTGGCACTAAATATGAACGAATTGGCTAACAAAACAAAATAAACCTAATCTCAACAGAGCTCAAGGTTAAAATACACATTTTGTAAAATACTTTTTCAAAGTGTTAAGAAATAAAAACGTACGATAAAATCGCTTTTAAACAACTTACCTTATTTTCAAGAAACTTCTTTTGGTTTACACAACATTTTCTTGATTGAGACACAGAGTACTTTTCGGTAGATCTCGTGATTTTCCAATTCGATCTGAAGTGGCTCGTTGGACTGGGGCGGAATATCCATTGACACGTTTATGGCAGCTATCCAGGCTACCATAACATCGGGCCAAAACTCTTGAGAGAGGGGCGGAATATTGGCAGAACCCTGAGAGGGGGACTGACTTGTTTACTTCGACTTGCCGTAAGTTCTTTGTGTTTGAGTTAGTCTTTTGTTGGCTGTTGTTGTTGTTGGCTCGGCTGTCGTGTTGCCATTTGACTGCCTTCGCCTTTATTTATGGATAATTCATAGACGCACCTTGGCGCAGGCACCTGCAAACACGAATTCGATTTGATTGGAAGCGCTGCTCACTCTGGCACTGCCCCCTTTTCGGTCCCAAATCCAAGCGGACGGACTCTGTATTGACGAGCGACCTAGCGACATAGTTTCGCAGTTTGGCTTCGCTGCCCCCCAAGTAATTTACATACACACAGATACTCGGCGCGCACCCACACATGTGCAGCACGGGGCTGCATGTCTGCTGTTGCTTTTGTTCCTGCTGTTTTTGTTGCTGTCTCTTGGCCTAATTGTGAGCTTTTGATTTTGTTTTCATGGGAAGCCCCGGCATTTTGTGCGCTCTCTGTTCGGTTGGTTTTCGCTTGGCTCAGCAGCATATTGGTTCTTGCCCGCTGCATATTTTCCACTTCCATTTTTTTCCCCATTTTCCCCGCCGATACATACCTTGAATGTTTTTCTCTTGTTTTTTTTTTTTTTTGTATTCGAGTTTTATTTTCCTCTGCAGTGTGTTCTTGTAGGGCCGCAAAAGTTGCTGCTGTGGCCGTCTAGTTGTTGTAGTTTATATTTGGCCATATTACGTTGTTTAACCTTCACCCATTTACGCCACGAAAATATCTAGGAAAATGAGGGAAAAACGACAAAAGAAGTCAGGGGAGAAACGGGGGAGTTTTTGGAGAGTGTATATGCAGAGAGAAGAAAAATACATTAAATGATAGATTTTTTGTTAATTATCTTTATGATAATGATGATTTATAGGAATTTATAAAGATTTAGAGATTTTACCTGGGAAGAAATTTAAGAAATGTATGATATAATGTATTCTGATATAGTTTATAAACCATATTGATATAATATATTGTTTATAAAGCATTTAAAGCTTAAAGAAAGGCAATTCAATAAAATACAGACTTTAAATATTAAAAAATACGACTTAAATTCAAACAAATAACCCTAAATTTTCCCATTTATTCTTCCAAGTGTCTGCCATGCATTAGGTGTATAGATAAATTCATATTTATAGACAAATGTTGGGCCGAATGGCTGCATTTTGTTCGCGGTGACAGCGCGATGGGCACGCGTTGCGTATACGCAACGTGGCCGCAGCGACTCCATTATGCAACGCACATAATCAGCGCTAATGTGAAATTCTAATTTCATTTGGTGTACTCATTAATAATTATAATTATGCTGCCACCAGCCACCACAGCAGAAAAAACCAACAAACAACAGCTAAAAGCTAAAAGCGGAGGCAACAGCCACATTAGGGAGAGATCCCTCGCAGACCCCCCCACTCACATGTCAGCTGGGCTTTCGGAGCTTCCTCAGGCCTTAACTCCTGCTTCCGATTTTGTGTTGACTCGACACAAATAGGCGCTCGCTGGCTTGTTCGTCTGATATTTATAGCAAACACACGCAGACACATCACATCCTTCCATCCTTCCATCCTTCCATCCACACACAGCCGTCATCAACGCGAGCACATATCAACGACATGCTAAACAAAGGCGGCAGCTCTGAGCCGAGTCAACGGAATCTAAAGCCAAAATCCAAAGCGGCTTACTCCTTCACTTGACGAGGACTACGAGTAGTCGAAGATTCAGAACCCTTACGGGGCTTGTTATCCCAAAAAAGAGGATAGTTTTGAGTACTTGATACATTTCAAAGGAAAATGTGGTTAGATTTTGATTAAGAAATTGAATATTGAAGCAGATTGATTATAATCTATATAGAATGTAATGTATTTATATATTTAAATATTGTATAAACCCCGGAAAATGCTCTAAAAACCGCTACATCAAAGCTCGCTGGCTCTATACTAGATGGTTTTAATAGTATAATTTCTTTCCGTGCCTCATGAGTGGCGAACTCAGTGACATCCTGAAGCTACCCTCCAAAAAATGTGGCTCATAAAAAGCAGGCAAATATGGGATGGCGTGGCTTGATGGTTGCTCTGGGGGATGGGCCTGGAGATGGGAATGGGGGTCTGGCGCGCAATGAGCATAAATTATGCGCACAAAGAGAAGCCGCGGGAGGGGAGAGGATTGGGGTTTCCTGGCGGGGGTTCCAGGCGCCAGCGACGCCATTCACGGGTACGTACGTACCTCCTCCAATTCAGGCTGCTTCAACAGACAACAGAGGAGGAGGAGTCGTATTCCAGCAACACAATGGGGAAACCCTTTTTTTTATTTTGTTCTCTACTCTTGTTTTTTTTTTCGTGATACTTTTCCTCCTGTGCCTCGGACCTTTGTTCGATCGCCACCCGTTCTGGGGGTCAGTGGGCGGCTCTCGGTATCGCGTGCCTGGTTATTGATTTTCGCTTTCGTTTTTCATGCGGCATGCGAGGCAACAGGAACAAGAACAAGCACAAACAACCAATAATTGTACACACACAGGACCTGCTAACATATGCTTATGGCCGAAAGTTTGCCTTTCCACGGACAAACGCACCGACTGGACACGGGCTGGTGGGGAAAACTCATTTGACGGAAAACAGAAGACACAAGACGAAAGCGTCAGCGGCAGTCATGTCAACTCATCCGAGAACGTGCCGCCAAAGTCAATGAGGTCGCACTTGGCTCAGCTTTTTTTGAATCCTTCCTTGGTTCTGCCCGGGGCTTTCATCCTCTCAGCCGCGGCGTCCTCATTCACATTTGCCAGCTGGTTAAGTATGCGCCGTGTTTACCTTTTGCTTGGCATGTCCTTGCCGCTGGCTTTAAAGCCTCCGTTTAGCCAGCTGCTCATAATAAAGTCTCAGCTTGGGGCTATAAGGATGTAAGGCTGTAAGGATGTTAGGAGTTCAGCCAGCACCTTAATTCCCCCTTTTTAATGGCTTATGACTTTTACCTCATTCTTGTATTTGCATTCGTGTTGATGTTGCCTCTTTTGTCAACTTCCGCTAATGCCAAGCCGCCTTCCGTTGGCCACCTGCCACGCCTCCTCTATAGAGGAAGGGGTGGTGGCAAAGCCCAGTGACTCCGACTCCGCCGGGCAGTTATCAACAGAACCTGAGCTCAGCTGACCAGTTATCCGCACTTATCCTGCCCCTCCTGGTCTTGCCATTGTTTAGCTTGATTTTATTTTAGTTGCTCTCATTTTTCGGTGGTTTTCCATTTCCTTTCGCAGTTCCGGGTGGGCGTTCCCTGCTCCTGATTCTTCTACGTACTTTATATATGTATATATACTGTATGTACTGTATGTACTGTACCTTTTGCCACTGCTCGGTGTGTGTATGTGGTTGTCAAGCCATTTTGGGCTGGCTGCAATTATGAATTTGGGGCAATTGTTCGGTGTGCACTCGGATGGCTCCATTGCGGCTTTTGATTTGGGCCAAGAGTTGGCCGGCATGATTAGGGGGTTGTGCTGCCATAAAGGACTATGGTTATTGTTCCATGAGGACCGTCTAGATTGAATGGGAACAGATAAGTGATATGAGATCCCACAGAGCAGTGAATGTAGAGTCAAATAAGTGACATATCGCTTCATCGGATGACACCGCAGTTGATTGATTGATGAACACACAGAAAGCTACGACAAGTGTCGTTGGGTTAAGTCATATTGCATCTGCCACTTGTCCGAGAGATCAAGTTTTCAGCTAATCATTAGCAGTTGGCTGCCATAAACTTGGCTCATTTCAAAATCCAGCATTCAGTCACGGCTCGAGCAGGTCCGGTTCTGAAAGTGAGTCACCCTTTTGCATCCCACTCCCAGATTTTCACTCGTCGGGTCTCATTACTCACCTACTTTGGGTGCACATAATTTTTCAATTTTTCCCCCCGGCCTGGGAAAACGTGTGTGTGTTTTCCACACACAAACAAACACGCTGACAGGACAAACAAATGAAACGTTTTCAGATTAGCAATGTCAATGCTGCTTCGGAAATGTCGGGATAAATTGCCCATCAGCCTTTGTCATCAAAAAGTCGAGGATGTGTGTGTCTCCTCGTCCTTTAGCAGGCCAAAGATTTATCGCACATGATATTTGTCAGAACGCCGAAACAGATAAAGATACAACACAAACATACTGAGAGAGAGAGAGAGGAACCCGCTGCTGTCAGCAGATTCAGAGCCTATGAAAAGACGATAAATGAGTGCCGAAATGAGTCTGAAATGAGCAAACAAAGTCAGGCGATGTCCTAACAAATGAGCCGGGGACTTGGGGCCCTCGAAAGAGGTTATCGCGAGGCACTTGTGGCTCCCACTGGAGAGCCCCAAACTATTGCCAAACTCCAAATAGTAAGCCAGTTGAAGTTTTATCAGCGTCAAGGCGTCTGGGGCGAGGCGAGGGGCGGTCCGCTGGCGAATCGAAAACACAAAAACAAAACAATTAAGAGCAAAGTGCAGCACATAACGTAAACTATTTACTGATAAGAATATAAATACACACATACATATGCACTGGGGACGAGACGAGACGAGCCGAGCTCTCTGGAAACGGCTGAGCAAACACTTGCAAACCCAGCGACGTCGTTTGTAGATAAAGTATCTACCAGATACGCGGGCCCTCTCTGAGTACTCTCTCTCTGTCGCTCTCTCCCTCTCTCCGTTCTGCGTTCTCCACTCTCTCCCACCTCTCTCTCTCTCTCTGCGGTGGCTAGCAAGTGTTTGAATCTCGCAGATACTTTATTTCGTTTTTAATTGTTTTCAGTTTTTGAATTTAGTTGTATTTGATTTTCACGTACTGGCGCACTCTCGCCGCCGTCGTCGTCGAAGGAAGTGTGTGTTTTGTATGTCAGAAGTTTCAATTTTGGAACCAACAACGACAACCGTTCGTTCAAGTGAGTGTTGTTGTCGTTAAGTGCTGGGCCCCATCATCATCATCATCAACAACTAACTGACAGTTTTTGTTATTTGAGAGCCCCGCAAAGCGGTTGAGGCTGTGAACAGAAAATAAGTCCGCCGTTCCCGTGAGCTTTAATGTGTGTGTGTTCTGTGTGGCGCCCTAGAACGAACTGCTCGCCCAGGCCTTTCAATTAAGCAACAAAACATAAATCAAGGGGCAGCATCGAATGCGGGTCGCGTGCCGTTTCCCCTTGGAACTCCAATTCCCACTTTAGGGCAACTACAGCAAAACTTCTGATGTCATTTCTGGCTCATGTTCATTATAACTTCCAAGTTAGCTCTGTTAACTGACCCCCCTTGGATTGATTAGTACGAAAAGAAACCCCTTTGCCTAGCTACGGCTCTGGGCGTCTTATCGACGAAACCGAAAAAGCAACGAAAATAAACCTTATCGCTGTCGTCTCCGCTCCAGTGATAACTGTGAGTCCGACGGGGAGATAAGTTGGCCCTATGTATGTGCCAAGTATGAGTACCCGTTGTGGGTAAATGGAATATTTCCTTGCCTCTCATGTTCTACAGATATATACGTACATATATGTACATGTATGAACTCCATGATAAAGTTGGAAAGAAAACGGTCTTTTGTTGACTTCGTTCCAGCAAGGCAGGCAGGCTGGCTTCCTCTAGCTAAAGGGTGAATGATTCGTTCTTGTATTAAAGTTTTTCCCTAGAAATTAGATAAGGCGGTGATATACACACACACTGACTGATAGATAGATAGATGGATAGATATGTGCCTCCGTGGGCAACCTGCTTTACTGCCTCACTGCTTCACTGCTCTAGTTTGCCTTTTTCCCACCCACTTTCGCCTTGCAAATGATTATAATTCCGTCGCCGGCGAGGCGAGTCCTTGGGCTGATTGGAGAGTGCATTTCATTTCACTCAACGACGGGCAGCTGTTTCCAATTCATCACCATTAACACATTTTCGGCTTGAGTGCATCAATGGCCTTTTCTCGTCGAAGGAATTCTAATCTGCAGCGACTTTTTTTTGTGGCAAATTTCAAGGACACGAAAAATGTGGGGGGACTCAGCACAGTGACTGTGATTTTTCGGGGCTGCAACTGAAATTTGATTGCCAAGTTGTGGCATTTAAAATTCAATGACTTTTGTTTAGACTTCGATGGACGCCATTTTGAGTGCTCGCCTCAAATTGGAATTCTTCTACGAACGGAGCTACAACGACAACAAAAAAATAACAAATAACAAATAACAAATGACGAAAAACGAAATAGCTGAAAACAACAACAAAACAAGAAACAAACATCGAAAAGCATTAAGTGAATTAATTGAAAAACTGAAATGCCAAGCCGAGGCGCAAAAGCAACTGGTTCTCAATGATTCCCCCTGTTGCGACGATCGAAAACTCGTTCTGCCGCATCTTAGCTTAAATCGATCTTTAGTTTCTTGATTTTCGCATTTGTAGCTCACTAATTTCTTAAGTAAATGCAAATTTGTGCGCCTTACCTGTTTCGTGTTTGTGTTCTGTGTGTGCTTTCTGGCGATGACAGGTGCAGCAGTACAATTGTATCTGATAGTACGCCGCTTTGTCCGCGTATCTATCTATGTATCTAAACGCTTGCTTGCTTAGCATTTTGCCATCTCTCTTCGATTTATTGCTCATTTTGCTTTGCTCTCGGTCTCTAAAAAAATTAAACGAAGAAGAAAAAACTTATTCAATGGTCAAGGTCGTTTGCAGTCAAATCGACCGACGACCGACGCACACACACTTGAGGGGTCTCTCTCAGCACTACCAGTGGACAGCAAAAAAAAAAAAAAGAAATACAAAATATAAAAACGTTTGTATAATTAAACGCCATTTTAAACAAATAAATGCGCGTTGTCGTGTCTGTCTGTCGCTTAACGCTGCAGATTTTGGCCGTTGTTGTTGTTGTTGTTGCTTCGGTCTTTGTGTCGGCGCATTTTTAATTAGCAATGAAATCATAATAAAAAATAAAACAGCTCATGCATAATTGAGTTGCAAGTTGGCTTTTCATTGCCGTGCACACACACACACACACACACTACACACAACCTGCTCAAAGTTATTCAAAAATAACTAAAACAGCTCAAGCTGTAGCTTTAGCTTGAACTTTGATAGAGATGATTTAGGTGGAACGAATTTTTCAGTAACGATTAATAATTTTATGGCTTATAGTGAGGCATTAATTAGGATGGGACTTTTGAAATGTTTAGTTTGGAGTATGTGGTGATTTTTTTGGATCAAATTAGCTGTTTTATACTTTGTAAAATGTATATGGATTCACTATGTTTAAGGGAACTATAGTTTACTGCTGAGGAATGTGTTCAATCTTTTTAAAACAGCTTATACTCAAGCCTTCTTTCCTTCCTTCCTTTGTCTTTGAAAGGATCTTGTTTATAAAAGGTAGTTTCAGAGATTGGATACTGTAATATTCTCTATACTAACCCTTTTCAATAAGATTAATATCGATTAAGGTTGTGTTGAAAAGGAGTTCATTAAAAAAAATTCTCAAAAATCTCGCGCTTAATGTTATAAAATGATGTAAAATATTGAAAATATCGATATTATCGAAACAATATCCGAAGTATGTTATTTAATTTATTAGTCTCTTTTTTTTCGAAGTACCAAGGTTCAATAAGAACATTTATTTATCGCACACATGTTACTGTACGTTAAAATATCGACAAATCGATATATCGATATCCAAATTTGGATATCATCATTATTATAGCTTTCTGTCATAATATTGTAATTAAGATATTTTACTTAACTGTGGGGAACCTGTCATAGAAAAAGTAAATACAATTAAATATATGTAAGTAGCGGTATGTTAGCTTTAATTAAGATATTGCCTATAAATCGTATATACACATATTTAGTTGGAGTGCGCAGAGATTTCTCAGCCTTTCTAACCGCATTCTCGCCCATATGGGATCCTTTCTTATAGGGGGCCCAGCCATTCAATAAACATTCCTATGGATTCCTATAATTCATGCCACTGTCGTCTGCTTTCCATCCATTCACGAGCTTGAATCAAACTATCTATCAAATCCAATCCAATCGAATCGAATCCCCCAACTCGACAACTCATTTGCCTGCCCTCCTTCTCGAGTTTTTGATGAATGTGAATGCCTTTTGCCTTTTACACACACGAACACACGAAACCCTTGCTTTTTTAGAAGAATCCCCCCGAAATTCCCCCGCAAAATGCCTCGCTCATTTTGTAAATAGCATCCTTTTCTCAAGTCGAACGAGGAACTCAAATGTTTGTACCTATCTAAATGTTGCTCACCTGTGTGTGTGTTTTACTACTTCTAATACTACAAAACCGAGAAATGCATATTGCCACTCTGACAACTGTATCTATATCTTACTTACCAGTTTAATGCCGAATTACATACCTATATATTGCCTAAATGTTTACTGTATGTATGTATATTTATTATTGCTGCATAATTCACTCATAAATATTTTTTTCTTTTTCTTTTTTTCATATAAACGTTAAAAACAAAACTCGCACATTCCACCACAAAACCACAAAAAAAAAAATATATAAAAAAAAAACAAAACAAAAACTAAAATATGAATATGAAAATGAAAAACACATTGCAAATCTAGAAGGATCGTGAATAAATATATAGAGTAAAAGCGTCAGGCATATTTCGAGTGCGATCGATAGCAAGGACCAAGGACCTCATCCGCATAGCCCATCACACTCTCTGTCTCTCAGATGCCCGTTGAGGATCCACCCCGATAAGGCATCGCATCGCATCGCATCGCACAGCATCGCATTCATTGGACAAGGACGAGGACGAGGACAAGGACGAGTACTTGGACCAGGACCAGGACTAAACAGTTACTGACGATCCCTCGCCCGCTCGCTCTATCGATCTTTCGCTCTCGCACGCACCGAAAACAAAAAACAAAATAAACCAAAACAGAGAAAAACCAGAAACAATACCAAGCAAGCCAAAAGCCAAATAATACCAAGCTAAACAGACGCCTCATTACCAAACATCGAACTGTCGTTTAACCAAAAATTTTAAATCAAATCAAATCGAATCGAACTCGAACTCGAAACCAATTCAATTCAAAATCGTATTCAATCCAATTCAAAGGCAACTCAACTCCAACGAGACAAAACAGAACAGTAAACTGTAACAGAAACCCAAAGCAAAAGCAAAAGCAAAAGCATAAGCAAAAGCCAAGCAAAAGCATAAGCATTAGCATAAGCCAAAGCTATAGCTTCAGCTAAAGCAATCTTCAGTCAAAGTCGATAACCAAAACCAGCAACATTCACTTAAAAATGGCCGAAGACGCTACCATGGAGACATGTCCAAGTCCTGAGATCGGCGACTCACGCAAAAGGCCACTCGATTCCGATCCGGAAAATGAACAAACTAAACGCTCACATTTCAGTTCCGGTAAGTTGACCAAATCAAATCAATCCAAATCAAAATTCAAATTCAGTATCAAAAAAATCTAAAGAAATTCAAATTCAATATCAAATCCAAATCGAAATCGAAATCCAACTCCAAATTCATTTTAAAAGCAGAATGAAAATTGGAGTAACAGAATCTGAAGAATATAGTCAATCGCTCTTGCATTTACCATTATATCGCGCTCTCTCCCCTCTCCTCCTATCTCTCTCTCTCTTTCTCTCTATCCTGCTCTATATATCTTCTGTCTATCTCTCGTTCGTTATCTATCTTTATCTGCGAGCCGTATAAATAACTCATACAATTTATTTGCCTAACTTTTTGCCGATCGTGACGTGCCGTTCCGTACCGTTTTCCTGCCCTTCTTTGTTATATAGCCACTGTTGTTGTTATTATTATTGTTGTTGTTGTCACTGCAATATATATACCCAACCCCCCTCTCTGTCTCTCTCTCACTATATAGTATCTATGATTTCGTTGCTTTTTGTCGTTGTCGCCGCTGCCTGTTGTTGTGTGTTAAGTTTTCAATTAATCAGCACGAGAAATTCATTTGCAGTTTGCCCCCAATACGTTCGATGTCAGTTTTGCAAGCGACACGCAGACAGACAGACTTTGATTTGTAATTAAGCCAGAGATAGAGATATGGCGTATACGCCCCGAGGACCCATCCGTATATGACAACTGGCATGTGGTCTTTTGCGCAGGATTTGGGCGCCCAGTTGGGCCCAGTTTGACCCATTTTTGTGCAACGACCTCCAGTTGCAATCCTGCTGCAGCCACAGCCTCGGTTTCCGTTTCAGTTTGAGCTCATCAATGGCCTGCAATTAGATACAAGTGCTAGTCCGGCCCTGAGCTCTCCCTCTCTCTGCCAGATCGCGATGAGCTGCACTTGGCGGGACAGCTGATTGATGCCCCGCAGCTTGGTGAGTGGGTCACCGCCACCATTCATATGGAGATGAAGAAGCTCGCTCGCTAGCTCTGCCCATTGCCAAACCCAAGACCCAAAAACCAAAACCCAAATCCGAATGCTAGCTTTAGAGTCCAGCTATTAACTAGTTGCTTTGCATGATTTGCTCGGCTCAAAACCAGCTGGCAGCTCCAAGCTCCAAGGTGAGCCAGCCAGCCAGCCAGCGAGCGACGCAATCGAAGTACCTGTCGTCATAGCCACCAAAATAGCAAAGGTGTAAATGCTATATAGCCGCTTTTGATACTCGATACGATGCGATACTCCATAGTCGTAGCCACGTTTTCGAATTTCTTAATTGCTGGCCGAGGCGTGCTAAGACCGATTGTCAGGGGAAGAGATTAACAAATTTGAACTGAGAAACCCAGGCTGACGACAGGCAGTTTACATTTCGCACAGAGCAGGCATCGAGCTATACGTATCATACGGAATATACACACACATAAATCGAGAAAAAAAATTGCCCCCAAATTGATGTAATAAGTACAGAGTCACATTCCCTAATGTTTTGTTGCATCAAAATTCTTAAGTTCGTATCGAGTTGGAATGCGGAGATTCTGTTCGAGTAAGTTCAACTTTGTTTGTTGCATAGTTAAATATGAATCTATTATTGATCCTGACGCTGTTTTCCAAGCCATCAGTTTGTCTTTTATCAGCTGTTTGCCGCTGCACTCGCATTTAGTGGGATATATAGATAGAACAAGATGTGTAGATACAGATACATGTATGTTTTCAGCTGGGCATTTGTTATTAATTAGCCACCATTGAAGCCATTGTGTCTAGGCCGGACGCAGAACAGGTCCATGTCATACGCGTTCGGTTCGGGTATTTACACACGTTATTTATTAGTTTTCAAACAATTTATTTGCTTAGCTGCCTCGACAGTCGCTCATTTGTTGGTTATTTATTTGGTTTTTACTGTTTTTTTGCTGTCTGTTTAATTTTTTTTTTTCGTATTTTTTTTTTTTTTGTCAGTTTTCATTGTTATTTATGGCTGTTAGGGTTTGGGTTTGAGTGTGCGTCAGTGGGGGCTGCTGCTGCTGCTGCTGCTGCAAAGGAAATGCAGTAAAAGTGGGGTGGCGGTGGGTCAACCTGTCGAGGTCCGGGTCCTGGTACTGGTACTGCTACTAGTACTCGTTCTCGGTCTGGGGAGCTTATGTAATCAATGCTGCTGTGCGGGGGTGTTCCATGCTGTGAGAGCCAAAACTAACGCAGCTGCTCTCCGCGCGAGAGCAACGTGAGCTGCTGCTGCTGCTCTCGGGAAACGTTGACAACATGGCAAGCGGTTGACCTACTTTGATGACAATGCGGGTGTGCGAAGTGTGTGCGTGTGCTTGTGCTCGTGTTAGTGTCCGTGTCCATGCTCGTGGTCGTGTCCCTGTTCGTGTTTGCCTAGGAAACAGGTCCTGCGCAGTGGTCGGAAGCATGGGGGCCCATTCAGCTGCACTGCAGCATTTGGCGCCATTGCAGCCGCCACAGCAGCCGCAGCCACAGTCACAGCCACATGAGCCAAGTGCCAGAGCAACGTCCTTGAGTGTGCCTGCCCTGCATATAAGCTGGGTGGGCTTTTGGCCAGCCACTGCTACTGCTCCTGCTACTGCTCCTGCTACTGCTCCTGCTGTAACTGCAACGGCAACGGCAACGGCAACGGCAACGGCAACGGCAACGGCAACGGCAACGGCAACGGCTGTTGCCTGGCCGAATCTCAAGTGCGTTTACTGCCTCAGGGCTGCTCTCTTCCTCCCTGTTTTGGCCACAATCACAGCCAGTATCTCTCTCTGTTGGTGCATGTGTGCGGCTTGTGTTTTTGGGTTACCTTATTCTTAGGGTGCAGGCACCATTGTGTTGCTGCGGCTCAAGTGGCCATCGGTGTTGTGTTGTGTGTGTGTGTGTGTTGTTGCACTTGTACAGCATCTAGAGTGGCCTACTAATAACTCGAGTGGCTTTCTTTTAGGGCCAGTGATTAGGCCACAGAAAAAAAGGAGGTAGCAAAGGGTGCAGGCTAGGCCAATCAGGATAATTGGGTCATCACTGGGCGGGCTTGTTCTGTTCTGTTAAATTACGTATACGCCAGGTTGGCAGCTGCCACATTAAGCATACGCAGTGTAAGCCAGGCTTACTTCTTTATGGATCGCTTAATTAACTCCGCTCGGAGAGCGTTCATTTGCTCATTGAATCGGCAATCAGATTTCGCTGTTTGGCTGTCTGAAAAACGTGACACGTTCACTCTTTCCGCCGCTGGCTTATCACGTTGGCTCCGTTTCGGTATCACATGTTGCCACAGCAGTTTCTATTTTCGACACACGCTCCCACTCTCTTTCTCTCTCTCTCTCTTTCTATATGTATCTTTTTGAGGTTCCCTTTTGCTGTGGCTTCTTTTGCTCTGATAATGAACCGAGTGACATGGAATGATGTGAGGCAATCAGCAGCAGGGGCAGCATTAGATCATACGCACACAGACAGCTATATAATCATCTGCCCATGATCGCGCTGACTCACATGCCGCCGCAGCGTTGACTCTCCAGCTCTCCAGCTCTCCGGCTGTTGCGGCTGTCCAGCTCTCCGGCTGTAGCGGCTCTCCGGGCCGCTCTCCAATTCTCCGGCGCTCCTCTCTTCTCCAACTCTATGCTTGAGTCTGGGGCCCGTCTTTGGAATTCTTCAGTGCGGTTTTGTCGCTCGTTTCGTGCGCTCGCTCGCTGGCAATCGCTTTTTGGATTCGTTTTCAATTCGAAATTTATTAAAAACACACAAAAACACAACTCCCGCGCAGTTGGCAGCAGCATGTTGTTTGCCAGAACAACGTCGACGTCCAGCATGCAGCAGGATCTGAGTACGAGCCCACAGCAGCTGGGACACCAGCTCATCCACCAGCAGCAGCATCAGCATCAGCTTCAGCACCAGCCATCGTTTCAGCTCCAGCCCAGCAGCTTCTGTACGTGTGCCTCCCCCCTTGATACCTTAGTACCCTAGTATCTTAGTATCTTTGCACCTGAGCTAAAGTATCTCAAGCTCTCTCACTCTCTCTCTTTCCCTGTGTTGACCTTGGCAATTAGCGTGTGCATTGGTAATTATAGGGTTTATCTCATTCGCTATTTGCCAGGAGCTTACACTGCGTATGCGTAATATTCCGATATAAATATTAGGCAACTAGACTGCGACGGCAATTAACGTCTTGTCAATGGCTGCGGGGTTTATCTAGCGTTTCAAGGTCGCCTTCGGTTCTCCCTTTTATCGCCATTGAACTCAAGTCTTGGAATTGGTTACACTTTTCCATAAATATTTGCTAATCTCTGAAAACCAAACCCACTCGCAGCACACACAACGCACAGCCAGCTATGAATTCAGTTCAATGCCAGGCATAATGATTATTCAAAGTGGACACAGAAGCCCACAAAAAGCACTACACAGACACACGACAACTCGAGGTGAAGTTTGACCTTAGCTCTGGCTCTGGCTCTGGCTCGGCTCTGTTTGAATCGGGCTTTATCAGTTGATTCTTGAAATCAATTTCGAGTTAGTTGCCAGTAATTAACTCGAGAGTCACGCTGACGAGTACTTGAGCTCCCAAAATAAATACACAAGAAAATACAACAAAAAACACAAGAGAACTACAATTGTTGACTTGAAATGCGGGAAGCAAAACGGCGGCAAAACCTAACCTTGAAAAAATGATTTGAATGTGGGCAAACATGTCTCACTCACTCGTATCTCGGCGACTGTGTGTGCGTGTGTGTCTTTGCCTTTGAAAAAGCCAAAAATAAGTTGAGACACTCGTCGTGGCCATGCCCAAACCGCTCAAGTTGCTCCAAAACGAAACGAAAAAAATAAGAAAATAATATAAAAAAATAACAAATAAAATAAAGCCGAAAAAGAAAGAGAAAAGGCGAACAAGAAATAGAAATAAAATCGCAAGCCACTCCGCACTCCAAAGACGTGCGGGCATTTTACTTTTATTTTTCTTGGCAAGTCTTCTGGCAGCGCGTCTTTTGTTGTCCGTCTTGGCATTTTTGGCGAAAATGTCTTTAGCATTTGCCCCGAAAAATGTGTTATTTATGCGTGCCAGCTTTAGCTCCAGCTATTTTCCATAGCCTCAGCTTCGACTGAGCTTCGAGTTTAGCTTCTGTTTCAGCTCGCAGCTTCATTGTGTAACCTGCGAGTTCGGCTATTGCCAACCAGTTGTTAATTTGGCTGCCATTTGGCAACACTTTCGGGCAGGTGTTTTTGCTCTCAGCCCGACTTCGGGCCAACTTCTCAATGGCGAGCACAATAAATCAATTTTTTGAGACCCCGAAAGGGTCTCTGCCTGCCTTCTTTGATGATCTCATGAAGGTATGGCCACGTTCGCTGTGACGCCCACTTTTAACAATTTCCATTTCCATCTCTGACGTTTGTATTTATATATTTTAAATATCTCTACACATTTTTCTATAATTCGAATTTAGTCATTAATTTGTTTGGCGAGATTAGTCCAAATTACTGTGTGTTTTTCTCTCCATATTTTTCATATTTTCAAATATTGTCTTGCTTGGCTTGGTAATCCCTCATTTAATGCTTGTGTGGGCTCCGATTTAAACGCAGTCAAGGCTGAAGTTCAATCGAAAAAATAGAGTAGGCCTTGGGCTATCCCCCCCTCCACATCTCCCCCCCCCCATTTCCAGCTTCTGGCTTATCAACGGACTTCCGCTGCTCTTCATCAATTAAAATGCTTTCAATTCGCTCAATTCCATCTGACCATGATAAATATTTGTTACAGCCTTCCATACTGTGTATTACATATTACCGTTTTTATTTCTCGTTATTATTTTGTTATTTTTTCTTTTTTTGTTATTTAAAACCATTACCGTCCATGCATATAAATGTGCTTGTAATTATCGACGAGAAAAGCCAACCGTAGCGCAAATATAATTATAGATACTACACAGAATATAAAAATAAATTGATGTGCATGCCACACACAGCTCAGAGCGGAAAAAAAATATAACGAACAAAAAACGACGACACACACAACGTAAAAACGTTAAAAAAAAAGTATAAAGTATATTCTCAATAATCACGAACAGTTGTTTTTGTTTCTGTTGTTGTCCCCACTTAAGCGTGCGATTAGCAAAAAATACAAAAATAGCTATTAAAAAAAAAATAATAATAATAAAGGCGACAGTTCTCCAATGGCCGCGAATAAATCAAAATCAAATTCAAAATCTCCCCGAAATCAGCAGCGTTCCCACGAAAAACCCAATGAGAACCGAACTCAACCGAAATCAACTCAAATGTGATATAATCTCAAAGAAAAAACTTAACAAAAGAAAAGCAGTTGCTGGAAAAATGTTGTGATAAAGCTACGCAAGTAACCAAGTATATATAATTATATATCCAAACCGAAAAGTTATTAATCAACCCGAAACAACGACTGAGTAACAAAGCAAATGCAAATCAACGCAACGCAGCAGCATCAGCATCATCGTCATCGAGTAATATAGGAACTGAGGCACACGAAAACACCTGCTCGATCGATCCAACTCCACCTGGTATTAGCTCCTGAATGGTAAAAAGCCTTGGCTTCGTTTTCTAAATGTCTTCCATAGCATTTTTGGATGTTGTGTAACTCTATATCGCCATTAACAACCGCCATCCTCTACATGGACATGCTCTCTATCTCTCTCTCCATCATAGCACCAAATGTCATCAAAAATCCTATAAAGAAAGCCCATGTCCTGTGACTCAAATACAAATAAATATAGGTTGCGAGACAGATGAATCTGAACCTTTGCTGAAGCTTGCTGCTGCCGCTTTCTCTGTCTCTGTCTGTCTTACACACTCTGCCTACTTCTACTATATATACTACATATATATTATGAGAATAATATATAACGCATCGTAATCGTTGTTGTTGTCATCGTACAGAATATATATCTAACCAGAACCATCAAACGAAACCCAAGAACAGGCACCAACAGAACAACACTAAAATCCAACCGCCATCCAAGAACACCAATATCAAAATGTCAATATATCAATATATCAATAGCAATATCAATATATCAATATCAGCGCCAGCTATCGAACCAAATCGAATTAAGTCAAAAGCCATCATCCGGAAGTCGAAGCGACTTACTAAACCACTGCGAAGTCACCACTCTATCAACCTGATCTCTCTCTCTATCTCTCTATATAAATATATATATATATATGTAAACTTACAACCACCGCATCATCATTGAGAGCATTATCCTTAAAACAAAAACTAAACCAAAAAATAGAGAAGCAACCAATGCACAAAAGCCTTACAAACTGCCATTAAAACTCGTTAAGTCGATGTATCAATAATGCGATTCAGAAATCGAGGAAATGCGAGGCGGAGACATATAGAATGTTTGTAGAGTGCAACTTCCATATCTCTCCCGCTCGCGCCGCCATGATAATCCATGCTGCGTGTCTGTGAATCCATGAAAAGTCAGCCTAATTTAAACAAATTTTCCATTTCTTTTTCTTTCGTTTATTGAACAAGTTTAATAATTGGAAAGCGCGTTAAGTAAATCCTAACAGAGCAACCCTGTATCGAATGTATCAACGAGCACACGAGTAAAGTCAGTTGAAAAGCGGCAACCCAAACGAAATAACTAAATAAATAAGGAATCGTGGCAGATAATCGATATATAAATATATATATATTTATATATAAATATATATTCCAAGAGAAGACTGAACGGGAACGTCGATAATTCCGCAATAAATATGGAGAGTATTATGAAGGCGGCCTTGGATGGAGATGCCCAGCTGCTGATGCAGCATTTGGGCTTTGATTACGAGCAGCAGCAGCAGCAGCCTCTGCAGCAGCAGCATCAGGCCGAGCCAGAGAGCCCACAGCCACAACATTTCACATACCGATATCAGCAATCAACGCCCACACATATGCAGCAATTAGCTTGTAACTATCAGCCACGACATTCCACCAACAACAACAACAACAACACAGCGTCGTCGCCCTCATCCACACACTCGCTGGCCAGCAGCAACAGCAACAACAACAGCAGCGACAGCAGCAGCAGCAGCAGTAGAAACAGCGGCAGCAGCAACATCAGCAACATAAGCAACATTAGCAACATCAGCCCCCATAGAGCTGCATACTCATTAGCCGTTCATAGCTATAAGCAGCAACAGAGCCAGGCTAACCCCAGTCATGTTCCGCACCATCAGATGGACCTGCAGCAGTCGTCGCCGCTCAGCGAGAATGGTGCTTCCCCGAATGCCACGCCAGGTGCCAACACGCCGCCAACAGTTGTGGCAGCAGCAGCAGCAGCAACCACAGCATCAGCAGCAGCAGCAGCAGCGGCAACTGCAGCGGCAACGCCCACGCTGGGCAACTATAAGACTGCCTCCTGCTGGTGTTACGGTGAGTCCCCGAGTATATGCTCGAAAAAATAATAAAAACGCAATCAGCATCAGCATAGAACTATCAAAGTTGCGCACAACTTCCTCTACTATATATATATATACACCCTACATAAAATGTACACCACTTCTCTATATCTATAACTATCGAGCTCGCTACAACCAACCAAACAACCAACCAATCAACAACAGCAACAGCATCAATCACCACGTCGCCTCATTCTAAAAGCCGCCAGCAACTTGAAAACTTGAAAAACTCAATAAAAAAAAAAAGAAAATGAAAAACTAAACCTAAACAAATGTCAAACAAACGAACCGAACCGAACGTCGCCCAAGAAGCCACCAAGCTATAAATGAATTATCCATTAACATTGCGTTGAAAGTTTTGAAAGAGAATAATCCAAATATCACCAACATCCAATCCAGCACACATTCCGATACACACGATATAAAACCAACAAACAAACACTCATAAAAAAAACTAAGCAGCCAAACAAATATCGCATAAAAAAGCCACGAGAAAAAAAAAATCAACCAACAAGCAACTGCCACAATCGACTATATATAAAATCTCATATGCTAATCGTACGCTTTAATGTGGGCGTCCATTTCAGTTTTTGAATGTGCCTTCAAATATTATGTCTTGTGTGTGTCCCGCGTACACTTTCCTTCCTTCAGCAGCATGCCCTAGTGATTCATGTGTGTTGCATAAAGATTTACGGCATGCGGAGGATTTTGTTTGGAATTTGGCGGCGCAAGATGCTAAATATGGGGAGGGAACACAATCCAACTTAAATTGGTTTAAAACGGGAGTTTGCTATAATTTAAAGAGTATTTCAAATACCTTCAAATACCAATAGATCATCGATTTATAAGCTTAGTTCACTAAAGAGCAGGTGCTGCATTTCGTGAGGTCCCTTAGCAAGTGCAAGCCCTAAACATCGATTCATTTTGACTAATGGATTTTGTAGCATTTAGGTTTAAATGGGGTTTTTGCAACACTTCCTTATGGCCAGCTAAAACAGGGAATGTTGTTTACTTCCCCTCACAGGATCCAATCGCTTGTTCGCGTGTCACATGTCGCCACATTACGCATACGTCGCGTGGTACGCGACAAGCACTTGACGCCGCACAAACTTTGCTTTAACAATTTGCGTGCTGCAGATTGCTCCTGCTCCGCCGCGGAGCTTGTGCCATAGCTTGTCGTTAGCCTAGTTTCCCCAACCAATCCTGCACACAATGCATACGAAATTAGTCGCCAGTCTGCCTCCTGCAAGCTCCTTCTCCTCCGCTTTCTCCTCCTCCTCGAGCTGCAACCGCTTCCTGCATTGCTCCATGGGCGGTCTGCAAGTGTTATTTATGACAGTCACATAATTTAAGCTGCTGCTGCACAGTGTCAACAGCAAGGCAGACGCGGTCCTTTGTGGCCCATAAAATCGCTAAGCAAATGGCCAACTCTGTTGTTTCCTCCTGCATATTATACGCTCCTCTTCCCTCCTTTTATTTACGAGTTTATTTTCCCCCCGCTGACCGCACAATTTATTGTGTTTCTGCTAGCAATTCTATGCATCTCTTAAATATTTTTTGGACTGCAACCTCCTCCGCTCTGTGGGCACACAGATAGATGATAGATAACTGACAGATGCGTCCGGGGCACTTTCAATTATTCGAGTGCGATGAGGCTGTGTTGAGGCGGAAATTGGCCAGCATGGTGCTAAGTATGTGGGTTTTTCGCTTTCGCTGCTCCTCTCGCTTTTTGCACATTGCAAATTCTTTGCAAATCGCACATTTTCACACATGCATGTAAAGCAGGGCAAATGGTCCAATATTCACCCCGCCAGCCCGCCGCAATGTCATCGCGAGTGTGTGTGCAAGTGTGCTGTATCTAATTAGAGAAATACTTTTGAAGGACACTCGACGCCGACCAAGACGACATAGATTTCGAGGGAGGAGCGGGGGGAGCTGGGGGAGCCGGGCTAAATTTAAACCAGGCGAGTGCCAACGTCTTGGATCGCCCCAAGTCAGCTCAGGCACAGACACAGACACAGACACAGAGACCGACTGACGGGTGGATGCATGGTGGCAGCCAGTCAGGTGCAACGTGCTCGGATCACTTTGTTGTCTTGCTGCTGCCTTGCAGCGCTTGTGTAATAGAGCGTCTCCGCTTGACACATTTTATTAATTGAAATTTGTTTGTTTACTGGCGGCGACTTGGGGTCGGCTTCACTGTGACCATGCTTTCGTACTTCGCTTGTCGTATTTCGTTTTCCCCATTGCCCATTGCCCTCATATATCGTACTATAGCCGCAAATGCCAACTTATAATCATTGTTTCCGTTCTTCTCTTTCCTTTCATTTCAGGTGAGTCAGTTTGTTCTGGAATTGAGGTTGAAATTGAAAATAATAACAATAATCATATTCATCATGGTAAGCTTTGTCACACTTTCATTAAATACCATTAAATCCATCTTTGTCTAGCCAAAAACTATATTAAAAACAAAATGAGAAATAAGATCGACTAATTCAAGATTAATACCGAACTAAAGCCGTAGCTCTATCTGTCGTTTTTCTGTATCTGTATCTGTTTCTGTACCTCTCAATCTGTAACTCGAGCGCGCTTTGAGCTTGACTTTGGATAACTGACTTTTATTTTGACCCCACTGACGACCGACAACCGTCGACCATTAACCTTCGACCCTTTGACCGACTTTTGCTTTGACTTACATTTTTTCCTTTAAAAAAAAAAAATTATTCGTTCGTTTTTGTTTTGCTTTTGCGATCTCAGGGTCGGGCAGGGTCTCTCTTACGGACGACCTTCCGCCGGTGGAAGAGCCACAGTGCCAGGTCTCATGTGTTTCGTGTGTCGCCACAGCATTGTCCGTTCCTCATCCGATCTCACCTCGAGCTCATAACTCCTCATGGCTTGCCACAGACCAACCACACACAGAAACAGACCCCACAGTCGAACCCCATATGCCATGCCACCATAACCAATCCACGACACGCCGTAACCCATGCCACTCTGAATGAAGCCACCAAACATGCCAATAACCAATCCAAAAACTAACTCCAAGAACTCCAAGCGATCGACGCTGAAATGCTGTTATTATTTTTAATTTGTAACCTGCCGAAAGAGCTAGAAACTAGATATCTAACCCAGAGTATAACCATAACCAGAGCCAGAACTAGAATGCTGGCAAAAGCCGAGGGCACAGACTAACCAACCTCCTCCAGTACCAGTTCAAGTACCTACTATTCCGATTCTGATTCCAATTCCAATTCCAATTCTAATTCTAACTCTAAATTCTAATACTAATAACTGAAAACCCAAAATGATACCCAATGATCTCCGATGAGAATCAACGAGACTAATCCATTGGTCGCTCTGTGAACTCCTCTTGACTCTTTGCTTGCAGGCGAGACAACGTATCACATGAAAATCCTGGTGCCCGCGGTGGCCTCTGGGGCCATCATCGGCAAAGGTGGCGAGACCATCGCCTCCCTCCAGAAGGACACGGGTGCTAGGGTCAAGATGTCCAAGTCCCATGACTTTTACCCAGGTGAGTTCATCTACTCCTTCTTGCTCTGGCAGAGAACTAATCTTGTTGTATCTTTAGGCACCACTGAACGCGTGTGCCTCATCACCGGCTCTACGGAGGCCATCATGGTCGTGCTGGAGTTCATCATGGATAAGATCCGTGAGAAGCCCGACCTGACCACAAAGATCATCGATGCCGAGTCGAAACAGACCCAGGAGCGGGACAAGCAGGTCAAGATTCTGGTGCCCAACTCCACGGCCGGCATGATTATCGGCAAGGGTGGCGCCTTCATCAAACAGATCAAGGAGGAGAGCGGCTCCTATGTCCAGATCTCGCAGAAGCCCAAGGATGTCTCGCTCCAGGAGCGTTGCATCACCATCATTGGCGACAAGGAGAACAACAAGAACGCCTGCAAGATGATCCTCTCGAAGATCGTCGAGGACCCTCAGTCGGGCACTTGCCTCAACGTCTCCTATGCGGATGTCAGTGGCCCGGTGGCCAACTTCAATCCGACCGGCTCTCCGTATGCCACCAACCAGAACGCCATCAACTCGAGCACCGCCTCGCTGAACTCCACGCTGGGCACCACGATCGGCGGCGCGAACTCCGCGGCCAGCCTGCTAGTCAACGGCACCGGCATCAATTTGTCCATCAACCTGGGCGCCCCCAATCCGGCGCCCAATCTAGCTGTTGCCACTCAGCTGTTGGAGCATATTAAGGTGGGATTGTTGGAGATCTTTAAAGTTTTCCGTAGCTAAATATTCTCTTAACTAATCTCTGTAGGTTGCCATGCGCGGCTCCGGCTACTCGGAGAACGTCACTACGGAAGTCTGCAACGCCTTGGGCGTGCTGGCCAAGTACGGCGTCCTTGGCATGGGTGTGGGCGTGCCGCATACCAATGGTGCCCACTCCACGCTTGGCAATTTCCTGGGCGTTACGACGCTGGACCAGCAGACAGCGGCCGCCGCATCCGCGGCCACCGCCAGCAATGTGTTCGGTGCCGTTGGCCAGGTGAATCTGGAGCAGTATGCAGCAGCAGCTGCCGCTGCAGCCGCCGCGAGCCGGCCAACGCAGACGCAACTGGACGCTGCTGCGGTGCAATTCGATCCATTCCGACACCTGGGCTCGGCCACGGCGCCGGCCACCACGCCCGTCTCGCTGAATAACAACAGCTTTGGGCTGACGGCTGCCACGGGCACGGCGACCACGGCGCAGCTGGGCGGACTTAGCAAGAGCCCCACACCGGGCGACCTCAGCTCCAAGGACTCCAAGAACGTTGAGGTGCCGGAAGTGATTATCGGCGCTATTCTAGGTGCGCGTCCTTACTATTATCCCTACTAAAAAGAAACAAAAAAAATCAAAGAAAAGAAAAAATTGCAAAAACCAACCAGCAGAGAGACACCGACAACTCCGCAATTTTTATTTTTCCCCTCCCCAGGAGTTACCTGTTCCTGATCCCCCCACACTCCCCCGCTTCCATAAACACCTTTGATTAGCCATTAGAGCCATTAGAGCCATTAGACATAGACATAGATAGCCAACAAAGACACAGGCACTTCATTCCAGACTCATTCCAGAGAGAGATCGATCAGTAACGTTACCCATTGCATTCCGATAGACACATTCTCAGAGCGTTCAGCCACAGATGAATCCATTGAAACTTATATAGCGAAATTTCTAGTCAAGTTCTTGCCTCTCACCCATCCACCCAGCACAGGCCGCACCTTGATCCCCCTTGCTCAGACCCAAAACCTCACTGAAAATTCGCACAGAACAGCAGCAGCAGCAGCATCCGTTAGCATAAGAGTTTAAAGAGTAGCTTTAGATGTTAGGTTCTAGGTTGAAGACATTCACTTTCCCATCTTTTTGCTTAACGAATTTCTTCTAACATGCTATATATATATATAGTTGGCTAGTGCAATTCTTGGGTAACCAGGCGTACATATTATTATCCCCTTTGTTGGGCTTACATTCGTTACACGTTCACGTGCGCAGTTAGTGTTTACCTCAGTGTCAGTCGTAAGGTCGTTAGGCACCTGACCATTACCCCAGCTTGTGGCTATTGATTTTCGATACATTAATACTTTGATTTGTTTTATTTTTGGCCCGCCTGCTAAACTTACCCCAAACTATCTAGCTATAATTATATACCCACATATACTACTGATATATATACCCAATTTTACCCATTCTTATAACCCCCCTCATTATATTGTTCTTAAAAGAAAATATTTAACATAAATCTGATGCAAATATTCCAGGTCCGAACGGTCGTAGTTTAGTTGAAATCCAACATGTTTCTGGCGCAAATGTGCAAATTTCCAAAAAGGGCATATTCGCACCTGGCACTAGAAATCGCATTGTTACCATAACTGGTCAGCCGAGTGCCATTGCCAAAGCGCAATATCTAATTGAACAGAAAATCAACGAGGAGGAGACAAAGAGGGCGCGACAAATTCCATTAACCACTGTTGTGAATTAATAATATATCCAGCAAACTAAACAGAACAACAAACAAACAAACTAAGAAACCAAGAAACAAACAACAAACAAAAAACAAACAGGCAAAAAGCAAAGCAACAACAACCAAACTATCCCCCAACAAACACAAGCAAGTCTTTCGTCTAAAAACCAAATTGTTAATTTTCTCAAAAACCCAAAACACTGAACACGTAATACAAACAAAAAACAATATTATAATAATGATAACGAGAAAGGGATAGGAAACACCAATTGTTATGCGTGCAGCTAAGAGTTAAGCAATTAATAAATAATAATTATGTATTTGCAAAAACCCCTCCCCCCAGTACACTTTTTGAGTAAACTCTGTTCCAAGGCCTTCACCTTAACGAAAACTTTGCTTTAACTAAAACGCGAGAAACGTTGTGTAATGAGAAATAGTGAAAATTTGTAAAATACCATGTACTACTACCTTTTACCTTCTACTATTACATTGTTGCATTTGTTTGTCACGCTCGAAACCGAATTCGAAACTCTAAAATCGGATCGCATTCGAAACTTTTTGAAATCTAAATCGAAAATGAAAGCTAGACTAGAGTGAAAACTGTTTGGGTTTTTGTTTGTGATGCGTATGTTTGCGTTGCGTGTTTTGTTTTGTTTTGTTTTTCTATACCATATGCACGGGATATATAATGATGATATATATCGTGTACACCGTTGTTGAGTCTTGTTTATATATTATCTACACACATATAAGCCACCACCACTTACACACAACACCCACACACCCAATTATTAGCATTATGTTGAGCTAAAGTTGAACTGTTTTCAAATATACAATGAGCGAGCGTTTTCAGTGAAAACTTCAGGTGATACTTACCCTCGAAATAAGGTAAATATTTTACTACAACCCTACGAAAGCAAAAAAGAAAAACTAAAAACGAAAAACGAAAAACTGCGACAGGCTAGTGAGAAAAATGCAATTGCAAAATAATAATAATAATAATAGTGATGAGTGACTTTGTTGACATTTTACGTGCTCTCGTTACCAATTTCTGTTCTTACCTGTTCTCTGTTGCCCCCTCCATAAATGCTTATCGCTGTTAATATATATTCACCTACGATTATCCCTACTATATACTGCGACCCCTGTACATGAACACTTTCGGAACGCTACAGTTGATGTTGATCATGATAATGTTGTCTAGTTTTAGAGATCCGATCGGATCGAGTGGTGTTAATGTGTTGCGCGCGCACGTGAGTCTCCTTTTGGTTATGATTTTGTGCTCCCGATTTGTTATCTCCTTATCTTTTGTTTTCTATATATTATTTAAATATATATAAACACATTGCGATTTGTTAGCTGCCAGTTTGAGAACTGCACTTCTTAGTTTTTATTTTTTTTCTAATGTCACTTTGCGTTTTTGTTAACTCAACATTTCTTTGGTAAATTTAGCACATTTGTTTCTTACATTCTAATTTTAAGTCTTACATTCTCTTTCACCTTAAAAATACATCACAATTATCTTAAAGAATAAAAAAAAATATACAGATTCCTTTGTAAAATATTCACATTAAAAAGCATTCATTTAGAGGTTTCTTCATTACAAAAAAACAAAAATCCACCCAACAATTTCCCTTGTTAATTTTAAGTATTGTGCAATTATTAAACATTATTTTCCACAAACATTTCACGACGATTGTATGTACATATTTTACCTAGAAACGCAGTGTAAAGACAAGAGATGTTAACATCACATTTTAAAGAAAATTCCCTTAATCATATATATATATATATAAACACACACAAAAACAAACACACAAAGACATACAAACACTCACCTGCAGAGAGAGAAATGCCTTACTTGTAATGAACATTTTCTTATTTACTTTATTCCTTACACATAATTTAGTTTAACACACACACACACTCCCCTTTCGATTAATAAACAAAGATGAAGCAAAATTTAAATAAAATTTGATTACAAAAACAACAACCACTATGGAACCCGCAGAAATCTTTATTTTGTGTTTAATTTTGGGACACCACCAACCCATTACCTTGCCACCACCAACCCATTCACCACCCACCACCAGCGTCGCATCACTAACACGAAAAACAAAACAAAAAAATATATATCCCCAAACTACAGTCTACAACATTATCATGATCAATCAAAATCAACTCAGAATCAGCCAGTCAATCAGCCAGTTTGCCAGTCAATCGTTGCTCCGTTCGATTTCAATCAGACTCGACTTCAACCTCAACTTCAATCACTGAAAACGCTCATCACCGTAGAGAAAAATGTAAAGAAAAGAAACAAACAAAACAAACAAACAAGAACCGCAACCAATCCTAAGCTAAGTCTATATGTTTAAGTTATAAAGTTGTTCTTATTAATTTTTGCTATTATTGTTAAAACTGACCTACAATTGTTCTTATTTGTGCAATATTTATATAATACGATTAAAATATGAAATCAAATGAAAAACAAAAAAACAAAACAAAAGAAAAAGATAATTAAAAGAGAAAAATATGAAAACGTGACAAAGTCTATAAGCAAACTAAAGAAGAGAGAATGAAAGGAAAGAAACAAAAAGAGAGTAAATTTGAAAGTACAGTCGTAATGCTAGTGTGCCTTGAAATATGCATTAACATCCAAAAGAAAACAAAACGAAAAGAAATACCGAAACAGAAAACGTAGGGGGAAGGAATAAAATGAAACGATGTTGGTGTTTTATTAATATTATAATTTCATGACTTCATCAAGAGAAATCTATCGATCAGGACGCCGAGAGAGAGAGAGAGATAATGAGAGACAGAGAAAAAATGCAATAGACCGTCTAGGCTAGAGATCTGGGCTTTCCAGGCGAACAACTTTGAAGCGTAGCCCAACCTACAACAACAACAACCAGAATCACAACAAGCATAAATACACAGATCCCCTTCGTCCACCCCACAATCAGTCAATCAGTCAACCAGCCAATCAGTCAACCAGTCAACCAATCAACCTTCCAATCCAACAGCAACCGAACATTTATTTCGTCTTCTTAGCATTGCGTCAGAACATCGGTATATCGATTCCAATATCCAAACTTTAAGCCCAATCTATCTATCACAGATCACACCTCCTACATACATACGTTTACACACACCACTCACTCTCATGAAAAACACATGAAAAGTCACTTGAAGACCACACTCACATGAAAAAACCCATGAAACTGACATGCAAATTCACATAAAGAACAAATGAAAAAGCCATGGAAAATACATGAAAAACACACCCCTTTCCCATACATTCACACATTCGTACTAAATATTAGTATCACATGCGCGTGCTCACTGAATTATGTTTAATGTATGAGTTTTATATAATATCTAAACATAGTAGAGGATGGGAAGAAGAAAAAATAAACACAAATATATATACTTATATTTGTACTGGATCTGTGATATGTATTTAAAAAAAACAAAAACAACAAAAAACAAAGCGAAAATATATTTATTGAAAAAAACAAAGAGAAGAGAGAAGAGTCAAGCGATACTTGAAATTAATTATGAAATAATTAATTTTTTAATGAGACAACTAAGAGAAAAGAAAAGCTTTACTTCAAAAGCAACTAAAATCTCCCCTGAAATCAAGTTCTCAATTCATCGATGCATGGATCCAAGATCGAGATCGAAACAGAGATCGTGATCGCGTTCGAGTTCTCGAGGACTCTCGTCCAAAAAATAACCCCACTCCATATATATGCATACGTGTTCACTGCAAACTGGTCTTTGCCGATTCCAAAATCTCCGTTTCTCGAAAACAAATGTCAGATTTGTGATCACATTTCCCCGCAAACCACGACGACGACTAAATTGGGGGCGTGTGACGAAAGGGAAACCGAAACCGAACCCACAACCGAAGCCGAGCCGAGCCCATGAGAGGATGCGAGCCGATCGCATTCGTTTTTGGTGTCCTGCGTCCCGCTTTCGACGTGTTTATGCTTGTTTGGATTTTATTGTTTGAATGCGTTTGTTATTTGCTGTACAAATTGAAGCTTCACGCAGTAACCGACCGCCCGCCCCATCCCGGAGTGGTATGTGGGCGGTCCTAGCACAGTCTGCCCGCGTCCAAGTTGCACCCCTTTCGGCCGCATGATTGCTTCGTGCTTACCATCGATACAACTGCTACTTTTACCGTTACTGTTACCAGCACCCCCCGCCCCCCCAAATCAGACACATTGTCATGCCAATATCACCCCTTTCGCCAAAAACCCCTCCTATTTCGACACCAATCATGTGAAAGACTAGGAAACTTCGGAAAGATGTGCGCATTGTAGTAAGTTCTGTTCACCCGGTTAAACACACACGAGTTCAGGAGTTTTATTATTCACGATTGAAAGAAATTATTGAAAGGCATCTATAACAATAACTACGGAGCATAGGAAGGCAGGATAGTAGGAAGGCAGGCAGGAGATTAGGAAGGCAGTGTAGAAGGAAAGGTAGAGAGTAAAACAGCTGTTATTTCAACGACGGAGTCTATTAGTCTTAAAGTAGTAAACATAAAAGCAACTTTTATTAAATATATACAACATACAATACATAAATATCTAAAGTAATTAAAATTCAATTCGACTTTGAACATTTAAAAAAAAGCAAAATAAAAAACCACGACACAAGAAAACAAATTAAAACGAAAAAAAACAATAAATGAAAGTAGCGAGAAAAGAGTTTGCTCTTGAAAATCTGTTATTTGCTAAAATACAAAAATATGTAAAGAGAAGTTCAATTTACCAATCAAATCTCGTGTACCTACATTAAAACATACATACTTAATGAGAAAAAAAAGAAAAATAAACTTTAATTATAATTTGTTATGCTTTGCCACATACACCCACACCCACACTGTTATTAGAACAATTAAACATTAACGAATGCGAACGCATCTAATATATATATATAAATGTACACGACGCCCATATTAAATCGTAATCGAGCTGAGCAGAGGAGCGATATCGGAGAACTAACTGAATCATTATATAACCTCATATAGCATTGTATGTATAACCGATCGGATTGGCCAGCAGAAGCGGCAGCGGAGCGACCGGACGACCGACGTTCATTCAGCAAACCAACCACAACACAGAAGCATACAGCATTAGTGAAATATTAAATACTATATAAATACACATACACTAAAAGTATAAAGAAGTAGTCGTTAGTGTGATAAATACAATTAATATTAATTAATTCAAGCAAAAATAAATGCGGTTTAACGATTGAAGCAGAAGAACTCGGTACATCCCGAAATTATCTATTTATTTACCTGCGTTTCCATTTAGCACATATGGGTCCTGCCGATATAGATTTTCAATTCCCAATGATCGATCGATAACCGAGACATTGTCATAATAATACTGGATCGAAGAATGAAGTTGAAGCGATCCTTGAAGTCATAACTCATGAAACTACCTCACATTCATTAATAGGAAGGCATAATTAAATTAATTCTTATTCAGTGTACAAAACAGTATCTATTCATTTTTAAATCACAAGAAACTAAAATTGATTTTTCGAATCTTCTTCTAAAATCACAGACACATTCACAAAAAAAAATCTTTCTCAATTGTCAACAAAAAAACTAAAAAACAACCCCAGAAGTTGCATACGTGAGTACCTTAGGAAAAAAGAAAAGCCAGAAACAAAATTTACATAGAAATTATGGCCCTCACGATATCTGGCCAATATCAGCATTAACAAGTCCCCATTTCCGGTTCCGGTGCAACATTTCGCTCAACATGTAGGAATTCTCATTTTATACAAAGCACACTTCCGATCCCCATCAGAAGGCACTTCTTTTCACTCAACGTACTACTACTATATAGGAGAACAAATAGGAACTACGACGACACACTTTTCGATCTCTCAATAGTTACATATAGAAGGAATTAATTACGAAATCGACATTAAAAGCGCGGAACATTATAAAAAGCATCATGGAAACTCATTCAAAAGTAAAAGTACTAAATCTTTTATGATTTGACTGTGATAATAATAATGACAAATGGGAGAAATGAAGTCGGAGGATGTAAACAAATTAAACGTATATAGAGTATTTAAATGTATGTACATACAATGCCGCCTAACCAAAGGCCAAGGCTAAGCATATGTAATATTAACCTAGGAGCGAGGAAAGCGAACGAAAAATAATGGCAAACAATCCAGCAATCGATCGGAGAAATAGCGAATGATGTTTAATCCATTGCGAAATGGGAAAGAGCAACAAGTTTTACTTATATATATTAGCAAAATATTTAAATAAAATTTTAGCAAAACCAAAACCCAAAACCAAATCCCTCTCTGAGTGCAAATGAGCCCAAGAAAACATAAAACCGAGGAGAGATCCTATTTGAAGTAAATCAAGTAAATGCAAAATGAAATCAACGATATTTAGTTATGCTCTATTTACAAAATATAATCAATTGAAGTTTTTTAAAGAATCAAGTAGCGAAGCAAACGATTTTATAGATTTATTCATTTAGCATTTGAAAATCGCAAGGCCAAGGCATCACACATAACCACGATATAACGTAGGGTTTTCTTTTCTCAATTTCATTTTACGATTTACAAAACAGAAAAACTAAGAAAAATGAAGAAAAAAAGAAACAACAACAAGCAAGTAAGAGGATTACCAGAAACATAGTCTAGTGAAATCTTTAAACAATTTAAAAAACCAAAATCAAAAGGTATCCCTAAACGAAGATTCTTTAACGTAGCTCATTCAAGTTTTAACAACAAATCGAAGGCATAACTTTTGCAATTCAAACAAAAGATAAAAAGACAACTTGTACAATTGCAAAAAACCAAAACGTATGCAAGCAGTTACTCCTCTCTACATACATATATATGCATAGCTATATAACCCCAAAATCATACTCGAAAAAAAAACACAAAAATAAAAAATAAAAAACCCAAAATGATGGAAAGAATATTGTGCGGATGGCGACTAGAACCCTATGGTAATGGCGGCGAACTAAGGCCAACACAACAATAAGACGAAAGCTAAGCTAGGTAGGCGATCGATCGGTACCGATGTTAGAGATACAGTACAGAACATGCATGTATATCGAATGTAATAGTAATATTATGTAATGCGTGTCTGGCACATCTGTATGTAATAGTATTTTTAGTAAATTTGTTGAATACATATATAGTATATATATACATCTATATATATATATTATATACACAGGCAGACACAACCCGATAACAGACACACAGACTCCAAACCGGAAACGCCAATAAGTGCATAAAACTACATACATACATTACGCAGATAACATTATAAAGAGATCCGCATCCAGGATGGAAAATTAGCAAAGCAAAGTTAGGACGGTACATAAATGAATTACGTGAATTACACACATTACACATTTAAGAACGATTATATAAAAATGACAAAACTAATAAAAATTATATTATAATTCAATTTAGTTTTACTTCGACTTGGTTTGGGACCTCATTTTAAAAGTTTTTATTTCATAAGTCGTGTAATGGATGGGATATATAAATGCAATAAGAATGTTTTAGGTTTCTATAAATTTTCATAATTATTTCTTGGCAAATTCTGGCGGACAATCTGGCTGCTTGGAGGGATGCGTGGACTTGAAGGCTTCCAGTTCCTGCAGCTCCTTGTCCAAGCGAACTATGGTGGGATATGGACTAAGGTCGGCTTTGTACCTGAAAAGATAGTTAACCCATAAATTTATATTCTTTAAAATAATAGTTTGTATAATAAAATACCTCCTGGCATTGCGAACTTGGGGCACCAGGCAAATGTCCGCCATGGTTAGCTCATCTCCCACACAATACTTGCCCGCGGATTGGCTAAGAACCCTCTCCAGCCCGCGAAATCCTCGGGATATCCAGTGCTGAGCCCATTCCAGGCTCTTATCCTTACCGATAAGATCCAGGACCGAGATATTCTGCAGCGGCTGAATGCCCGAGCAAATGAGCTGCACAATTTCTTGGACTTTGGCCCTGGCCACAGGATCTTGGGGCAGAAGAGCAGGCTGCGGCCGAGTCTGCTCGAGATAGTGCATTATGGCCACAGAATCGCACAGGGAATGTCCATCTAATTTGTTTTAATAAGATATTAAATACTTTTAAACTAAAGTTTGTTTGTTTAGTTTTTAGTTCTTACCTATCTTCAAAGCAGGAACTGTCTGCATGGGATTCACCTCCAGATACTCCGGCGTATAGGCGTGATTGCTGACTGTCTTCAACAAAGAAGTCGGTTTAATTTCATAACTTATCTCCTTGAGGTTCAAAGCTATGCGAACTCTCCACGAACATGAACTGGACCAGTATGAATATAGTATAGGCTGCGAGTTTTTTGACATATTTCGGTTGAAAATGTGCCGTAAAGAAGGTGACAATAGAAGTACCTTTCCAGCAGAAGCCATCTTTTATGAATTTGTTTACTTTAATCTACTTTATTTTTGTATAAAAGATTAATAAAACCGTGGCTAAACGCTGTTTAATTAAGCTAATTGATAGCGATTTCAACAACCAGCTGTTTTTTGATAAGAGACTTCGAGCTAAGACTATCGATAACACATTTGTGCCTATTTAAGACAACCCCAAAAGCAGGCTGTACTTTTTGTGTTTATAAAATATTAAAAGTTAATTTTAAAATAAAAGATTTAGTGGAAATGGGTTAGCTCTAAAATGTCTAAAAAAGAAAAATAAAAATATTTCGATTGACTTTTTGAAAACATTTCAGTTTAAATAATATTATCAATTAATATTGTCTTAAAAGTTGAATTGCAATATATTTGATTTTCCTAATTTCAGCAATCATTAAAAATAAAAAATTAACCCAAAACTCTTGTTTAGTGTGAAGTTTATTTATTAATAGTATATGGAACTGTTACAATATTTCGGAAATTATGCATATTAGTTGGTTTTGTATTCAATTTGGTTTTCGTTTTCGTTATCGTTTGGTTTGGTTTGCGAAAATGCGCAGCTCTGTCATCCTAACATATATCGTTAATATATATATTAATTTGTATCGTATGATGATGTGACCATTGGCGTTCGTCCTTCGAGTCGCGCCTTGTACTGTCATGCAGGATAGTAAGTAAGTATAGTGTGTACTTGGCATTGGCAGGCTTACATCTACTCGTACAGGGTATGGGCTTAGGTCTTTGTATGCGAACAGACTCTCTCGCGATCCAATTCAATTTACATCCAGTTGCTATTTAAAATTAGTGTGCACTTAGTTAGTTGGCTTTATCATTCGTCTATGTGCATTGATTCGAGGGAAATACTTGGGGTTAGCTTTTCGTGGTATCAAAGAGGCATTGCATTGACATTTAGAACCATTAAATAGGTGACCCAAGTTGCAGTTGTAAATTACTTATGAGTTACATTTACTCGATTTAGTGTATAGTTTGTATGCTGGTATAGTTTACTTAATTGCTGACTGACGCTTTGTACTTTGTGAACGATTTGTTTAGCATTTAGCCCAACTTTGACATGAAGTACTACTTATACATACATATCCGTATATCCTCGACTCCTTCTAAATTTGTTTTGCTTTTAAATCCCTGAATTGAATTTTGCTTTTCGTCATGAATTTGTTATGTTTTTGTTAGCCTAAATAAAATGCATAAAAATAAGTTACATTTAATATATATGAGTTCATCTTTTAGATCATGTTCACAATGACAAACTAAGGAAATTTGAAGAATCTATAGTTTTTTAGATTTTAGTTTTTATTTTTAGTTTCCGTTTTCGTTCCGTCTCTGAGAATTTTGCATTTGAATTTCGTGTTGGAATTTCGTTAAGTTATCGATAGTATTTTTATGCATTTATGCATATTTAAATGCTGTTAGCAATTTCTTAAATCACATCCGACTGTTTCTGCTTAATGGAACCTCCTCCGTCCGCTGTCCTCCGTCTTCTGTTCAATCCCTCCTCCGCCCTCCTGCTCGCTGATCAGATTTAAGTATTTAGTTTGTCCTGTGCCTGGGGGTCACGAACTGCAATTCACTTTTTCGTCTTACGGCGCTTTGCAGTTGGCGTCGGGAAATTCTATTTGTTGGGCAGCTCCGGCGGACAGTCCGGTTGATTGGATGGGTGGGCCGCCCGGAAGGCGGGATTGCTCTCAAGTTCACGGTCAATGCGCAGTATGATGGGATAGGGGCGCAAGTCCACATGGAATCTGATAAATAATAAAAGAATTTAGTAACGTATAAAACCACATCAGAAATTATAAAAATATTGTCAAAGAAATATCATAAAACTTCATGAGGAATATTTTGATTTATAAAAATCTTTTAATAAATATTTATTCAGAAAAAAGATGCTTCGTTTTTTATGTCAAAATTATACAAATACCTTATCAGACTTTAAGTTATTAAATTCACGCTAACTTCTAAAAAATTGAGTATTTATTTGTTAACCTATTTCGTTTGGTTAGGTTGCTTTTGGACTTTAAATTGACTTGTAAAAACGAGTTAAGGGAGTAGCATAAGTGGAATAAATTCCTCTTTAATGTAATCTTTGGATAACTTTGGGCTACAAACTAGTTTTTTAGGGAATATGATTAGTGATTCGCTACAGATAGTTGTTATAATTTCTCTATTATGCTCATAACAAGTTCCAGAGCAACTGTATACAGTTTAAGGTTACAAAGTTGATTTATTCAAAATAGTTTAGTCGTTGTCACCTAAAGTTAGGTTTTAGGAATTGCTTTGAACGAGTATTTGGTTTATATATTCTTTGTTAGGTTTTTTGGTTCCTAAACCTATTGTCTAACTCTTTTAGGTAAAAAATCCTAAATTTAAAATTGGATTTTAACTTGAAAACATCATATTATCTTCCAGATCATGCTCACCTGCGGGCATTGAACACCTGAGGTACGAGACAGCAGTCGGCCATGGAGATCTCGTCGCCGACGCAATACTTGCCGGCGGAGGTGGAAAGCGCCTTCTCCACCGCCCGAAAACCACGTGTGATCCAGTGCTGGGCCCACTCCTTCTTCTTCTCCTCGCCGACATGGATGAGCACGATGAGGTTCTGCAGGGGCTGGATGCCCGAGCAAATGATCTCCACGATCTCACGAACCTTGGCCCGCTTGTGGACGTCCTGTGGCAGCAGGGGTCGCTGGGGACGGGTCTCCTCCAGATAGTGCATAATGGCCACCGACTCGATGAGGGTGTGCCCATCTAGGGGAGAGTAAATATGATGTATAACATAACTTAAAGCCGCGGCAGCTAACTCACCGATCTGCAAAGCTGGAACCTGCTCCATGGGATTGACCTCGCGGTACTCGTTGCAGTGCTGCTCGCCGCCGGACTTGATCAGACTGATCGGCTTGATGTCGTAGGGAATCTCCTTCAGGTTCATCGCAATGCGCACGCGCCAGGAGCACGAGCTGCGCCAATACGAGTAGAGTATTGGCTGTGCATCGGGGGATGAGGCGGTGGCAGTGGCAGTGGCAGTGGCAGAGGAGGAGGAAACAAGCGGATTAGTAGACATTTTAGCACAGCGAATGAACTCGAAATGACGGGCCCGGCCCACAAAGCTCTATTACGAAATCTATTTATTCTAATTTGAGGGGCACAGAACAGGTTGCTGCTGATAACGAGTTGTATTTAGACTCGGAGTCTCGCCTCGTCAAACTGGTTTAATCATTTGCATTTGGCGTGCCTTTGTTTTGCTTTTCTAGGCGATAAAGCTGAGTAGCACTTATCTTTTGATTTTCACAGATAATACCACTTTTTCTCAGAGAATTTGGTTATGGTCTCGGTTTCAGATATACCCACATGATTCATGGTGTGCAGACAGGAGCAGAGCCAGCGGCAGACTGACAAAAAGCACAGCGTCAAGTTTGTCTTGCACCAAAAATAGCGCCCGACAACAGCTGCAGAGCAACAGTAACAGTAGAGAGCGGCGAGGGGCAACCGGCAAAGAGGAGGAGGAGGAGGGAGGACAATGGACGAGGACGAGCCCTAAAATGATATACACACGCAGAGCCCAGCGGCTGACGGTTCCGGCCTGCCCCGGCCTGGCCAATCAACCCAGCAGAGTCTATCGACGGGTCGGGCCGGGTAGGGACGTTGGTTCCGCCCACCCAAAGACAGCCACACAGTGTGTACACGGAAAGCATAATAAGTTCCCTAAAAGTTCAATGAACCCATGGGAAAGTAAAGCCGATGGCTGGATCCGAACAGCTCCGACTGCCAGCCCGAGTGTGGTCGAGTTCCTAAAACCGAGTCACGAGTCACGAGTTTCGGGAACCGAGTCGCGAGCTCCGAGCTGCCAGTGTCCCGAACTGTGTCGCACACCACCCCAAGGTCGGCTAGGGGCATTAACCTTAATCAAGTTGTCGTTGTCGTTGTCCTGAGTCCGAAACGCGAAGGCAGCGCCAAGGACACGGGACCCCTGCTCAAGAGAAGAAGAGAAAATTGGCTCACAAGTTTCGCGATTCGCTTGGGAGAGGGTGTGCTTTTTTTAGGGGTTGCTCGTTGAGTGTCGGCCATTTCGGAGTTTGAGTCAAAAGTTATGTTCAGGGTTGTCGAGTTATCCAAGAAAATGTGATAAAAAAGTTTAGCTTTTCAATGATAAAAGGGCTTTCCCGTGAGAGATCTAAGTATTTAAGAATTTGCAGAAATCATAAGTGTTTTAAACATCTTGTAAAGGTGTCTCAAGGTATGCAAAGATATGTTTTAAGTATCAAATTTTGTGTAAATTTGTTTTGTTTTACAATACACATTTTATAGTATACTTTTGACCACTATTTTGAACGAGTTTTGAAACATTTATCAATTTCTGAACCTCTCCCAATTGTTGAAATTGAAATTATTATAAAAGAGTATGTTCAAAACCCATTATAAATTAATTTCTTCAATTTCATTTTGTTTATTTAAAATCCCATTGAACTAAATTTTAATGCAAGTGAGCATGTTAACCTTTCAAGCCCCAAAATGGCACTAAGCTGCTATTTTTTGGCAGTAAAGGAAATTATGTATTTTAATGCCATTTTTCTTAACTTAGTTCTGGGCACTTAATTCCCCTTTTGTTGCCTAATTTCCGCGGTCTGACAACCCTGTTTTGGCAACTTTCGCATTGTATGTGTACGCGAGGGAGGAAAGCTCGCTGCTGTGCGCAAAATCCTAGCATGGACGCGAAGGGAAGGAAGGGTATGAGTGCGTCCCAGACTAAAACTGAAGTCAGAGATTGCTGGCCGCGTGGTATGAGTGACATTTGCGGGAATGGATTTTCGCCAGAAAGCCAAACACAAGGCGCCAATGACACGCTGGGTAACAGGACTCGATTCGATGCGATTCTGCTCTATGCCTATCCTGGCGATTCACTTACCTTTGCTATGGCCGATAAGGACATAGCGTTGTGGTGGTACTTTGAGTAGTTAATTTTGAAGCCGTTGAGTGCAGATGCACAACCCCTTTGGAGAGTTAAAAAATGGTAGGATCCGGGCCGGTTAATCGGCAATTACTTCCAGGATATCCTGGTTCACTTCACTCGCTAATACACTTCGTTCACTCTAATCACCATCCAGCGTTGTCCCGATATCTTCACGATAAATGGGTATATATGCGGTGCTTGTTTTTATGTGTGAGCTTCCTTTTGCAGCCGCTGAAATGCACTCAAAACTGAACCTCAAAGTGAAACCGCTTGGGCAAGCGCTAAAGGATAGCGACAGGATATGAAGCCAGGACGCAACTGAACACACTGAACTAAATAAACGAGTGCGAAAGCGAAAGCCAAAGCAAACTCAAAAAGGACAATGACAAACGCCAACAACAAAGCCAGCACAAGAGTGCGAATGAGCGAAGGTGAGAGAGGTAGGACCAAAGCAAATGGGAGAGAGAAAAATGGAGGAAAAGAGAGTATAAAGAGGAGAACGTGTTTGTGATAGCTTTTGGGGTTGCGTCTCCGCTAAGCTTTCGAAGGGGTTAATGCCTGTTAATATATACTAACCAGGTACAGTAGACACTCACATAGATGCAAGCTTATTTTTTAGGTACAGTCGAAATATTTCGAAGGCTTTTAACGTATACTTTATACCTACCATCTGTAAATATTTTTGACAATTTTAACGATGTAGCCCTTATAAAATTTCGGAAAAATTGAGTAGTATTTATCTTTGTCCAAACATGGCTAGGTCGGCTTTTAATTCTGATCAAGAATATGTATGGTTTATAGGGTCGGAAATGACTCCTTTACTTTACGAGTGATCTTTGCTTCCAATTCCTTCCTTCCCCTTAAAATCAAAAAATTATAAACCCAACCTTCCTTAAAATAAAATAGAAACACAATTCATTTAGTTACGACCACCATTTTATTTTCGTTTTTGTGTTTTTGTAAGTTTAGTTTTCATTTTCATTAAGTTTGCTCAAATCATGTTCGATTAAATTACATGTGCTTAAACCTAAAAGTATGTATGTACGTATGTATGGACTAAAATAGTTAACAAAGTTTTTGTTTGGCAATCAGTTACAGTTAGTCGAAACGAATTCAAAAACCATTACAACGGAAACAACAACAGGAAATCGAATAATAGGCTATACGAGTAATGTTTTATCTGGTTTTTAGTTTTCGTTTTTCGTTCGATTAGTAGAAATGCAACAATGTGTAAAGCGGCTTAAAAGGGACCGCCACAACCAATAGAATATCACACCAAAAATGGCAGAGTACAACAAATCCAACGAAGTGAGTAATCAATGGAGTAATCAGTGGTGTAATCAGTGGTGTAATCAGTGGAGTAGTTATACATAAGTGTGGAGAGTACAGGGTACATAGTGTCTAGTGGAGTGTCTAGTGTTCGTGAGGAGAAAACGTGAGGGACGCGGACCTAACTAGCTTGGTAGGATCCAGGACTCGGGGGTCCTGCCGTGAGGTACGTGCCTGTACAGTGTGCTCTCGCGGGTGACCGGGGCGTGGGCTTGGCTGGCCCTGACTGGGCCTGGGTACAACATTCATAAAGTTTATCTACCTCGTCGCTACCTAAGTTGTCGTTGTCGTTTTGCTAGCTAACAAAAGTAACCGTGTATATTATATGTATAAAATTACCAACAAATTCATAAATTATTGTTGTAATACGTTTAGAAAATAGTGTCCATATATATTATATATCGTCTCTCTGCTGTCCTCACACTTAATCGCTAATGCGTTTTCGAAGAATTGACTACTATTAAATGGCAAAAGTGTGCCATAGTTTCTCTTTCCATTTTTTCCTTTTTGGTTTTTGTGTTTTTGTTTTTTTTTTTTTGTAGAGTTTTTATGTAATTACATACATTTCACATACACATGCAATACACAATAATCATTGTAATTGTAATTATGTTAAATGTAACTGGTAACATCATGCTAAATACATTAATCCTCCATTATAGACAGTGTCCCCTCTCTCAGTATGCTAAAAATCCTTACGAACCTCGTCTCCCGCTCTTTCGCCGCCTTTCGTTACATTTATCAGAGATTTTTGACTTCTAGCAAATACATAATTTTTTAAAAATTATTTGGAGGGAATATTCATGATTTTTTTTTTTTTTTTGGTTTTTGTTTTCTTTTTTTCAAATATCGCTTTACATTGATCGTTTCTTATCAAAGTGCGTGATGTTCAGAAAATATTTTCGCTTTTTCGTAGCATCGCTTATGAGATTGTAAGTCTAGTAAAAACAATGAACGATGTGGAACGAAGGAGATATATATATATGTATGTATGTAAGTGCCTTTTGTTGTTATTAAATATTATTAGGTACCAAAAAGTGTAAAGCAAAAGTCAAAGTAATATCTGCGTTTAAATAAAAGCATGTAAAATTGTTTAAATCTATTTTGATCATCAGTTTACAACCATGAAAACATTTACGTTTACGTTTACGTTTACAGTTACTCTTACTTCTGTCTGTACATTTATAGATGCACCGTAAAATATTCGATCATGTCGGAATATTAATATTAGCACTGTATAAATACATTTATATTTCGTTAATGGTATTCTTTCTTTTCCTTTCCTTTGCGTGTTGCGAGTTAAATAGATTTACATGCTACGTACGATTCACGTTCAACAAGAGGTTACAGCATCTCAACTAAATGCCATAAAGTAACAGTTTGCTTCTTTATAAAAGTGTCTCTCTTTTCGCATATTACAGTTAAAACTTACATCGTAGATTTGTGTGTAGTTCTCTTTGTATATACGGTACTTAATCATAGCAGGGCCGATCCGCCCGACTCCCCAGATCCCGGAATCCGGAAACCGGAATCGGGCCTCTCGGATAATACTGAGCGGTAAAGTTTGTCTTGTCAGATCGTGACCGGGGGGATCCTCTGGTCGGCGGCACGGAAACGGAAAGTTTACGGAATGCTGCGTCTCATAATTTCGTATATTGTATTATTACTCGTCAGTCTAAATGCTCTGAGATATAAGCAAAGATTCGATTCGAAGGAGGTGCCGCTGTCGCGCAGAGGATCCGGTAAATACTTAGATGACGGCCAAGCGTCGCTTAAAATGTCCTCTTACTGGCTAAACAGGAATGCACATGCAACAACATGCACATGTCTTTTCGTTTTAAATAAAATTGATATGTCTAATAGCTATTATCAATCGTTTTCAATTTCAAAAGATTTTGTATTGTATTTCGAAGTAATCCTGTTGCGTTTTCTAATTTTAAATATATATTCGATTTCGGTATGACATTCATGGTAGTATGTGTGTATCCGTACGATTTACAAAAACATTGCAAACAGATGCTGAGAAGAACCATAGATGCCTCTGAATCGGAATGCAAATTGTATATACTGATGAGCTTGAGTTTTTACAGATTATACTATATATTCAAATACGTATAAGTATTGCATAAATACAGTTTTTCTTTACATTCGCTTAATGAACAATCACAACGCAGAGTTTTTCGAATAAAGTGAGTCAGTGAGTGAGTGAGTGAGTGAGTGATCAAGTGAGTGAGTGGGTGAGTGAGCAAGTGAGTGTGGACGAGTTGCTGGCGCTGGCGCTGAGTTCTGCAGATGTTTCTCGGAAATACCTAGTGGAAGTAGCACTCAATGTCACAGATTGTCCTTTACTATTTTCTCAACTGTCTGAGAAGAAGAAATAAAAATGCAAGAGTCGAAGATGTGAAAAAGAAACAGTTGAAATCATTTAATTGGTAAACGATAAACATTTTGGCAAATTAAATAAATAGGTAAAATAAAACTTACAAAATAAAACATAAATAATGTAGACTAGGCGGCATTTGACTAGACGTTCGCGCAGATACTTCTTACGATCTGTTTGTCTTTAGGAAACTTTCTTGAGAAGCAACAAAGTGCACACACATTTGAACTTAAGCTTACGTTATCCCTAGATTTGAACACTTACTTAAGGTTAAACACTCATTTGTGGATACTTTATTTAGTAATACTTAAGACTTACGCTTGAAGGCATTTGAGCATAGAACAGAAACAGAATCGAACAGAAGAGATATTCGAACGGAAATGGAAACTGATAACTGATAACTGAAAACGGAAATCTGTGTAGAGAAAATGCACACAACAAAGGATGATCAAGGATGTAGATTCGGACTGTTATTATTGTACGCGAGAAAGTCTTTGAACGGCTTCGAGGGGCCCACAACAAACAGTAGTTATCGAAGGTGCTTTTCCTGGTGGGTTGTAGCTGTACTCGTTTCTATGTATGTAGTATATCTGCTTACTCTTATTGTATATAACACCGAAAAATATGCAGAATCCTGTCGTCCGTCAACTAAACCTATGACTATTGTTATGGCTACTATATGCTATCCTGGAGGTGAAGGCGAAAAAATGATAAAGGGAAAATAAGAGATGGCTTTTCGATACTTCTTCGCGCTGACTTTAGGGTAAATCTCTGATTTTGCTACTTACAGCACCTGATCCTTAGTGTTCTGAGTTGTACGATAAGAAAAAGTCACGCTAGCGAATACAACCTTAAGAATTGCTAATAGTTACCATCTTCCATATTTTTTTCTGTCTGTCATTCAGGCAGAGATGCCCAAACAGAGTACTTGAGGGCTCCCTTAAGGACTCTGAATTGGAAACTCTGCTTTGGAGTACGGGAAAGGTAGAGAGTTGGGGGGCGGCGGCGGAAGGTATTAGACTAAACATGAATATTTAATTTGGTTTTGGTTTTAGCCTTGCATGCATTGGTTTACATTAAACTAGATTAATTTACGCCATAGTTAATAACATACCACCCGGTCGGTCGGTCGGTCATTGCATTGCCCCCAAAACGTTGAATCAATTGATCAATTTGTTGTAGTACATTAGCTCACTGTCCAAATGGAAAACGTGTGATTCTTGTTGTTGTTCAAATTACTGGCAGATTTACTGTTGTACCATTTAATTTAATATATGCTTGTATATAATTCTATATCCTATGACTATATAAAACTGCACTGTGTCTGTGTGTGTGTCTGCTCAGAGAGTTGAAAGCTGGACTTTGAACCCTCGTTGCCTGTCTGTGTCTGTCTGCTGTCTGTCTGTGTTCTTTCGGGGGTTTTGGGTTTTTCAAGGGAAGGGGTATCTAGAAATATCAATAGATTAATGTCTTTTATGCGTTTTGGAGAGAAATTTGAAAGATATCCTTCCTTATCGTTTAGTTTCCTAGACTCTTATGTACAGTGTCTTACGGCCTACACTTTGCGTTTAAAAAGTAAAGTTAAAACTCTCCCCATTATCCACATCCACGTCGTTTAATCATATAGTACACTGTGGGTATGTGTGTAAGAGTTGAATTTTGTTCACGTTTAGCTAAAATCGTTTTTGATCTCACTCAATATCACTTGATTTCACTAGATTTTCTTGGGTTTTGCGGTTTTCCGTTTAGGGTTCTCCTGGGGTTTTCGGTCTCTAAGCCATAGTACAATAGTTAAGGTTCGTAGGTAGGTAAGTACGATCTAAGTAAAACTTCAACTACTCGGAGTTGCGTGACTTGCGTCGTTAAAACTAGAACAACAATCATATATCGCATACGTCGTACACCTAGTCCAGTATGTGTGTATATATATAGAGATTCTCTTACTTGCTACACATTTATCGCCCTAGTAAAGTATCAGTGTAGTGTGTTGCAACTATGTACGAGTATTTGAGTAGAAAAAACTTGTAGTTAACAGTAGATTATGCACTAATGTCTATCATAGATCGGGATTCGCGTCGGCTTTAGCCTCCGGCTTACTGGTAGTATAGTTATAGAGTTACACCTACAGTCGAGTCGAGCTGAATAAAGGCCTACGATATAAAAAAACGGTAGGTATACATTTACATTTACATATTCGTATTCGTATTTGTATTCGTATTCGTATTACTTCAACATAAATATTGCACTTGCCTACCATATATATGTATGTATGTATATAGTCAATAACAATTCAATTTGAACTTGTACCAATCCTTGGCTAGACTTATGTTATACCCTAAAGCGAGTCGAAGTGTTGCTACTTAGGTGATAGTTTAGAGAGAAGGTGATCGCTAGATAGAGATTCGGTATCGGAATCGGAATCGGGGTACAGATAGATTTATAGCTAGAGATAGAGATAGAGATAGAGCTAGTGAAGAAATGCCTTTAACTACTACGTACACGTGACATTGATTTTTAGACTCAAATTCGTCTAAGCATAAATTCTAACAGTGGTAAACAATGCTTGCTGCTTGCTTAATGCGATTGTCAATCGATTTTTCTTTGTTTTTATCTCGTTTCTATCGCCTACGACGATGTGGTGATGCTAGATGCAGTGGCCACGGTGGCCAGTCCAGATCCTGCTGCTCCTGCTCCTGCCGCTGCTGCCGACTGTTGGCTGAGTTGCTGGTGCTTCTGATCCGGCTCCTGGACACGATGGGTTTTCATATGCGCACTGCGACTCTTCACCTTATTGAAGACCCTGATCAGGAGAGAGAGAAAAGAGCAGAAGACGGCATACCATGAGAAAACGCAGGTCAGAGGTCTCCAGTGCGAGCACTACTACAGCTAGAATGCAGACTAGGCGGATTAATTGGACACTTAGAGACAATGAAGCACATAGAGTAGGCAGCGATTACTATACATCATGCTGAGGCACAGGTTAAGATACGGGCTTAGATTTAGGTTGGTAGAGAGTCATGCAGAGATACGAAATAGACTTTAAGCTTTCTTTCAATTTTGGTTTTTGTTTGGTTCACTTCTTACTTAGCCTTGTGTGGAGTTAAAATTTGCTTTGTTGTTTATTAATAACTATAGAGAGAGAGTTTATGTTTAGGACCATAAAGAATAAATACAAATAAATAAACAAGTGAGCAGGAATACAAAGGAAAACGAAAGAGCTAAGAGTTGAGAATTGAGAGCTGAGACTTGAGAAGTCTCGTGTGCGCTGAGGGGTATTTACAGCCGATCTTGGGTGGGGATTGTTCCTCGGCTTCAGATACAGATTTAAAGTCCAGCAGGATTGAGGATCGGGTTTGTGATCTATGCAATTTCGAATGCCCCTGCCCAGAGCCCATAGTTTTGATCAGTTTTAATGGTTAGTTGAAATATATATATATAAATATATTATGTACAAAAGTTATAGAGGCACTTAGCGAGCGCTGTGATTAGGTTTATCGAGAGAAACAAAATGACAAATTGTACACGAAATCAGAGGAGAACAGAGACCAAGTGAGCATATGGAGAGTGTGTGTGAGTGTGTGAGAACGGAAGAGGATATCGAAATGAAACGGAACGGAACGGAGGTGAGAACGCACAGGGACACTGCGATCCTACTTACCGATCGTGGGGCCAGCGGCATCTGCCGGTCTGTGTGGGCTTGTGGAGCTGATATCAGTTACGGTTACGTCTATTTGCGAGTTGTGACTCTTCGCTTTAAAATTGCAATTTCGATTTATTGATTGTATTTGTAATTCGATTTGGGTTTTAGGTTGTGGTTCAGTTTCAGTTTCATTTTCAGGTTGGTTTGATTATGTTTTGGTATTTGGTATTTGTTTTGATTCAATATTTTGGTTTTTTTCGCATCGTGGAACAATACAATACAACAACAATAACAACAGTTAATATAGCTTGACGAAAACTCTAACTAAATGGCATAGGGAAATCGGAAACTGACATACGAACTCAAGATAGGTAATATCTACAAACTCAGGCCAAAGTATAGAGATATATAGTATAGAGATAGAGATAGAGAGAGAGAGTGGAAGCAATTACTTGTAAAACTCAAAAGAAACAAAAAACTCGTTGAAATAATAATGAAACGTACTGTAAACTCAAGATCTATCAACCAAGTACTCGTATACGGAGTTATTTTACGGTACAGCGTGCTTTACGATCTCAACTCAAGTCAATATACGGGCACTCAAATCGCTTGCGGATTTTCGAATTTTCGAATAGGATTGTCACAGGTGTTTTTTGCTTATATCTTTTTTGGTTTTGATTGGTTTGCTTTGGGGGGAATCTTACTTGCCGCACACCTTGCAGGGAAACTCGCCCTCCTTGGCGGCACCTGGTATGGCGTTAATTCCCTGTTCCGACTTGGATGTGGCCGAGATCGCGGTCGCAGCTCCAGTCGCGGCGCCAGGATTCTGATTACAGTTGCTGCCATGTGCGGTTCCTGCTGCAGTTGCTGCATTGCTGGCGGGATTGTTGTTGCTGCTGTTGCAGGCGTAGTTGCTGCTGCCGTTTATGTTGCTGCTGCCGCTGCCATTGATGGTGCCGCTGCCTCCGCTGTTGGTGTTGCTGCTGCTGTTGCCGCCGCTACTATTGACACTAGTGGCCGTGCCATGCTGGTTATTGTTGCTATTGTTGCTACTGCTGTTGCCGTTGTTGTTGCTATTGCTGGTGTTGCTACTGTTGCTGCGACCATAAGCGTGAATGCGGACATGACCGTGCAGCGCCGCCTTCGAACTGAAGCTCTACATTCGCGCATTCGGCATTCACAGGCGGGGATTTTGGTATGATTTTGGTTTTTTGGAGCGTTATATACAGAGAACAAAGTAAACAGAGAAAGAGAGAGAGAGAGCCGGTGAGGTGAGGTGGGGCGTTGAGTGATGCCTTTAGCTTGGGTTAAGTTGGGATTCTGCGAGCTGCAACTCCGTGCTCGGTACTGGGACAAGGACATGCTGCCCCTTCTAAGGACTACTACTGCAACTTACCGCTGAGCAGTCGGCAATCTCGCACACATAGGGCTTCTCCACAGCGGGCGTGATCACCACCACCGGCTCCATCTTCAGGTGCGACACCTTGTAGTCCACACACAGCTTCTTCCAGAAGTAGTACATCTGCACACACTCGCCGGAGGACTTGGTAAGGAGCTGCCAGAAAATATATTATTAGCCAGATCTTAACATCCCCTCTTCAGCACTTACCTCGCTGGCAATTTTGCCAAAGTCCTTGCCATGCTTCTCCAGGCCCCGCAGGAATTGCTCCAGCTCGTAGGCCGTCCACTTCATCTGGAAGGCGCCGGATTGCGTCTGCAGCAGGGTGAGCACAGCTGCCGCCGAGTTGCCCCTGGCCTTGAGCAGCGTTTGGAGCGCCACCTCCTCGGAATGACTGCCCATGGGCACGGCCGATGACTTGCTGAGATCAATGTAGCGCATCAGGATCTTTTCGTCCTCCTGCACCTCCGGATTCCACATCAACTCGGCGCCGAGTGCATCTCGCGCAGCCTCCTCCGGCGGCCGGCAGCTGGGTATCTGTGCCTGGTAAGTGGAGCCCAGATTCACCTTAGACTCGTCGGAGAAGTCGACCAGGCCCACCGGATCCCCAAAGTCGTCGTCGAAGGCATCGAAGAGACCCTGGCCCAGGCCCAGCTGCTTGCGGACGCTGCAGTAGAGGCCGGTGCCCTTGCGATCCGGATTCAGGATCGGAGCGGGCGTATAGTGGGTGCGGGAGGGCTTGCGCAGCTTGGAGCGGTGCGGCGAGAGCGTGTGGAACTTGGAGAACTTGTGCGTCTCCTGGGGCGCAGTGGAGCGCAGGCGGCGCTTCAAAATGGAATTGGTTTGATTCGACAGCGGCTGCAGATTGGCCACAGTGCCGGGCAAGGGCCCCGAGGCAAACACGGATTTATTACCCATTGTCGTGGCTGCACCGTTGTTGTTGGTGGTGGTGGTGGTGGTGTTGCCGCAGGCGAACAACAGACCAGCATCCAGAGTTGTGGTTGTCTGGCTCTGATTGGCATTCATTTGACAATCGGTGGTCAGCAGGCTCTCTTGTCCTGCGGCGGCTATACCATTGGAAGTGACGGCTCCTTGGTAGAGCAGTGGCTGCAGCAGGCTGTTGAGCGGTTGCATTTCCTGTATGTTACTCTGGCCATTGTCCACGTACTGGGTCTGGCCGGAGGAGACTTGGGCGAAGCCATGTCCTCCCACCAGGGGCAGCATGAAATCATTCTGCTGCTGCACCACCGCTGGCAGGGTTTCCCCCTGATTTGACGTTTGCTGGGGGAGCAGGATCTGCTGGTATTGCTGCTGCTGCTGCTGTTGCGGTTGCTCCTGCTGGGATTGCTCCTGGAGCAGCTGCTGCGGCTGTTCCTGCTGCTGCTGTTGCTGGTACAGGTTGCCATTCTGCTGGAGCTGCTGCTCCAGAGGCTGCATACTGCCCATCTGCTGCCGCTGCTGACCAAACTCCCTGGGCGATGAGGACAACAGGGGGTCCTCCGAGTTGGGCATCATCTGGGACTGCAGTCCCAGGCCCGGCAGGTAGTAGAGATCGATTATGTTCTCGCCCTGCTGCTCGCTGGTCAGCTGCAGCTGCATGTTCTCATCCGGCAGGACTTCGCGCAGGACCTGCTTAACATCCTCCGCCGAGCCAATGCCGCTGGTGAAGAAGGACTCCGAGAGCGGAGAGGTGGCATTGCGGGAGTCATTGAGGAACTCCTGGTCCTCGTCCAGGAAGGAGAGATTCGTCTCGGCGAATTCGCGCAGATCGCACTCGGTGTCGTCGTCCGTGCCGTTGAGCAGGTCCTCCACCTTAATGGAGGGATCGAAGCTGCTCTCCTCCAGCACTGACTTGAGCTTGAGGATCTTCTCGTTGTCCTGCTCGTTCATCTGCTCGATGGTGGCCTGGCCCTCGTCCGTCTTGAAGTAGATGTGCGAGAAGTCCGTCTTGTCGCCAAAGAATGTGTTGCTGGCATCCACGAACTGGGCGGCCGCATCTTCGATGAAAGGCGAACTCTGGGCCATGTTCTCGTGGCTCGAAGGCGGCGTGGGATAGGCCAGCGGCGAGTGGAGCGGCGAGGCCAGGACACCACTGCCATTACCAGCAGCAGCACCATTTCCGCTGGCCCGCATGCTGGCTATGGCCTGGATCTGCGAACTGTTCTGCATGATCAGCTCCTTGGAATGGAATTGCTGGAAGGTGGGCAGCGGCGTGGTATTGGCTCCCGCTCCCGCACCTCCTCCGGAGGAGTTGCAGACGCTCTGCCCGCTCTCCGTCTCCAGCTTCACCAGCTGGTTGTGCTCACTGTCGCCGGCCTCGCTCAGCAGGGCAAAGTCCTCGGAATGTTCGCTCTTGATCTGCGGCTCCTCCTCGTCGTCGTTGAGCAGCTCCATCGAGTCGACCGTCTGCAACAGCATCTCCGTGTCGGACACGTTGTACACCTCGGCGTCGTCGAAGAGATCGGTGCCATCGCTGGTGTAGGTCACCGTGTAGACACCACCGCCACCGCTGGTAATTACGCCTCCAGTCCCACTCGTAACACCACCAGTGGAACCTTCCTGGCTGGACGCTATGGTGAGCGAGAGCGGAGTGCCGTCTGCCAGTGAGATATTGCTCGAGGAGCAGCTGGTATTGGTGGAACTGGAGGTGGTGGTAGTGCTCTTCACCAGACTGCTCAGGCTGCTCAGCTTGCTCTTGGTGGACACCACCTGGACGTCGGAGGGTATGATCACAGTGCGATTGTTGTTCGTGATGATCTGACGGCCCACTGTCTGGACACTGCTCCCCCCAATGCTGGTCAGCTCGGTGAGGGTGCCCATCGATTGCGTGGAGGTGGAACTGGTTGTCATCAGGACACCCGATGACGTTTGGCACTGGGCCTGGGCCTTCTTCGAAGTCACAGCAATGCGTGTGCCCCGCTTGAGGAGCTCTATCAGTGTGGAGTCCTTGGGATCCGTGTTGGTGGCCGTGGAAATGCCGCTAATAGTGCCGCCGGCCTTCAAGGCGGTCAGTGCACTCATTGTGGTAGTGGTGGGCACATTGTTGGTGGTTATAGTGATGGTATTGGTGCCGCTGCCCAGGTTAAGAGTCTTTGCCTGCTTCTGACCCCCGCTAAAGATCTCGATGCTCTGCGGCAAGCCGATCTGCTGGATGCTCAGCCCGTTGCTGCTCTTTATAGTGGTGGCTGCCGGAAGCACCGCCGTGGTGGTGCCAGAGCCGGTGGTCAGGGTCTGGGTGTGACCACTAGAGCTGCTCTTGGGATTAAGGAAACTCTCCAGGTCGCTGATGGATCGCCGCAGGGTGGTGGTGGTGCCGCTGCTATGAGGCGGTGCGGGAACCACAAAAGAGCCCTGGAAATATAGGATTTGGAGGAGTTAGTAACTTAAAATAGAATTTAATGACAAGAATCTTATCTTATGGTGTTCTTTTGGAAGTTGACAGTTCCTTTTAAGTTTGCAGATAGCTGGAGCATAATCCTTAACTAACCTTTGTCATATCCTTGCGCTTGCTGATGATCTTCTCCTCGATGAGGGCCCTTACTCCGATGCTGGCCGTCTGCAGGGGCGGGCCACTGGAGTCCTTCTTCTCGCTGCGCTTGGTTTCCGGATCCTTCTTGTAGTAACCACCATGGAGACGCATGTGCCCATTGAGGGCGGGTATGTTTTTGAACTTTCGGTGACACAGATTGCACTCGACGGGCTTGTCGAGCTTCACAATGTTGAGCAGGTGGGGATTGATTGAGGCCACGAGCTGGGGACTTAGCTCCTCCTCCTTGACCTCCACGGGGGAGCTAGAAGAAGGAGTTACCAAATCAGTGTTGTCCTCAACGGTGACCGTCACATTCTGGGCATTGTTGAGCTGTAATTTTCGAAAAACATTAATAATTGTTATAAAATATATAATAAGTTAAGCTTCATTACCAATTGCATGTTCCAGGTTCTCGGCCTGGCCTGCGACGGCGCCGAGTTCGTGTTGATCTTGTAGGAGCTGACGCTGGTGGGCGAGGAGACGGTGACCTGGGCGCTCGTCTGCTTCGTCTGCTGCATGATCTTGCTGATGAGGTCCAGCTGCTCCCTGGTCAGGCCCTCGCCCTCTAGACTCATCCCATCGCTGAGCGTAATGGTCGGCGCTGGCGAACTGGTGGCTATCACGGTGCCACTGCCAGAGGGAGATGATCCCGCCGTCAAGCCAATACCAGATGTCGCCGAAGAGAGCGACGAGACAGAGGCAGAGGCGGAGGCTGAGGACGATGACGAGGCCGTGGAGGAGGCATTTGACGATGTCGAAGTGGTGGGCGATAGCAGGGTCACTCCCGTCTTGATCGGCAGGTTCATGGCCTTGATCTGCTCGTCCGACAATGCAATGCCGGTGGCCGCATCCACCACCGAGCTGCCCGTGGAGATGTAGGTGCGGATGCAGGTGGCTCCGTCCGGGGAGCTGGCATCCCCGCTGGCCGTGGCCGGCGAGAGACTCAGCGAGCTGGTGGCCACGCCCACACCGCTGCTGCTGCTACTGCTTGCTCCGCTCGAGCTGGCGGTGGGCGAGAGCGACTGCTGGCTGGTGGTGGTGGGCGTGGTCGCTCCGCCGGCATGGTGGTTCTCCGAGTGCCGCCGCAGGGAGCGGGCGTCGCAGTAGGACTTGCCGCAGCCATCCGCCTTACACTCGTAAGGCTTCTTGTTCCGATGAGTCATCATGTGTCCGTTTCTGGAGGAGACACCGAGGGTGGGAATCAGTGGATTAGTGGATTAGTGGACCAATAGATCGGTGGCTCTGCGCCATTTACTCACAAGTGATCTTGCCGCTTGAATGCCTTCGAGCAGAGCGCACAGATGTATTTCCGCTCGTCGCTGTGCGTCAGTTTGTGCTTGGCCAGCGCCGAGGCATTTCCAAAGATCTTGCAACAAGTCTATAAAAAGAGCAGGCGGCGGGGAGGGTGTAATTAGCGGCTGTCGACTGTCGGCTGTCGGCTACCGGCTGCCCTCTAGATAATTGAAAGCGCTGCGGCCCGAACATTTTAATGAGCCACATTGCGTATACGTTATGTTATGTTGGCTTTTTTTCGGCCACAACACACCGCAGGCTAATTACGACCAACAAATTCCGTACAACATACACCGAATGTCGAATTCCAACCCAAAACCGGGCGAAAGCTGGGCCACATTGCACCCTAAACTATGTGCAGTGTTTGCCTCAATTTGAATTCCTGCAAAATAGGGCATCCCCATGTGGCCACCAACGCCGCCGCAGCTGACCCAACGCTTTCTCCCGGCATCCGCAGTATCGTAAAACGCGTCATAAAATGTATTTTACCGCCGAACTCTCGCAAAAAAATGGGAGGAGAAGCGGAGGACTTGAAGACCCGGCACTTTGAGCGGCTGTCAGTTTTATTGACAGACGTCGAAACGTGTTGAATGCCCCCGGGGCGAGAGCCATTCGATAAGTCAGACCGTCATCAGTGGATGAGTTTTTTTTTTTTTGATGTGAAAATTTTCCACAGAGCCAAAACGTAATTTTAAAAATTAAATAAAGACTTTAAAGAACCTAAATTGAATGTAAAAAGTCACAAATCTTGACTTAAATAATCCAAAAATCAACTTATAATGCTGTAAGAGCAGTAAATGCTGAAACTGCGTTCTAAAGAGGTTTCAATTCCCCTGTCAAATTATATATTTTAGTATTAAAAGACAAGTTATAATTGTAACAGCAATTAGGAATATAAATAACTTCGCTTTAATTGCCAAGCTCCGTTTTAATTGCTTCTTCATAACACAAGTTTTTCCCCAGTGCAAAGGGGAATGATTTCAAAGACTTCTGGGGAAAATGATTTCTAGCCTTTGATGGTTTATCCCCCTCAGTTCCCCTGAATTATCAATTCTAGGAATTCTCTGGCCAAACCAGCTTCTAGTACGTACATATATTACGAACCAACTAGACGGGCTCTCCGCTCAATTAGCGCCGTGTATAAACACAGCCGGACTATGGGCCATGATGTTAGTTCCAAGTGCCAATACGGCGCACTTTTACGGCCGGAGAGAGAGAGACACAGGCTGCGGCGGTGGCACTTTCGAGAGCTCTGCGCGTTTCACCTGCCACTTGGCCGAGACGACCTTAATGTCTGTTTATAAATATTGCACGGCACTCGACCGCCTGTCCAACTGCCCCGACATGTTGGCAGGGCTCAGGAATGACCGACAATAAATTAGCGATTAGACCACGGATACATGAGTGCGGATTGCATGGCAGTGCTGCCAATTTGTCCCATTTGGATACTTTCGAAAGTGTCTAAAACATATTGGATGCAATCTGCAGATTGTCAGCCCAATACCCAGTTTTTGGCATAAATAAAGCTGATTAAGAACCGATGCTACCTATTTCTAATAAGCTCAATAGATTTGCTACGCACCTGACACTGCTGTGGACCGTGTCGCGTCGGTGAGGATAATTTGGGGCGATTCTTGCGCGGCGCTTCAACGCTGATGATCCCGCCAATGCCAATCCCAATCCCTGACGAGTTGGTGTTGGTGGCTGCTGCCGCTGTGCTTACTCCGCCGGAAGCGGCCGCATGTCTGCTATGACCGTGTCCGGAGCTCTTGAAGCTGAGGCTATGTCCGCCGCCGGAGCTGCTGTTGCTGTCGTTGCTGTTGCTATTGCTGCCGCTGCTGCTGTTGCTGCCGATGCTGATGCTGCTGCCCACGGAGGAGGCGGTGCTGAAGTTGCTGCTGTTGCTGCAGTTGCTGTTGTTGTTGTGCTGATTGAGTAAACTGGCCGCGCTGCTGGTGCTGCTGTTGCTCATAATCTGCGCCAGCGTGGTGACATTGGTGACCGTGTTGCTGCAGCTGCTGCTGCGGATCAAGCAGTTCTTAATGTAGCTGGTGTTGGTCTTTGTACCGTTGCTGCTGCCACTGCTGCTGCTGCTAGTGATGCTACTACTGCTGCTGCTGCTGCTGCTGCTGCCGCTGCTGCTGTTGCTACTGGTGGTGTTGGTGGATGTGCTGACCGATTGCACACTGCGTCTGGTTATGGTTATCTTATTGGGATTACTCAGATGATTGCCGACTGCCGATTTGGCCGAGCTATTGCTTGAAGTTGCTGCTGTGATTGAGTTGCTGTTGTGGTTTTTAAGAGCTGCCAGGAAAGAGTCATGGTGAGTAATTGCCTTCTACATTCATTAATCATAAATCATTGCATAAATCTCGTATGTTTATGTTTACTTACAGGCTGTCTGTATGGTGCCCAAGACATCTGCCAACATTTCCGGATCCGGATAGCCGATGGTCAGCGCATTGTCTAGCGTCGTCGCTGACGCAGTTGCAGCGCCATTCGTGGACGTTGTTGCTGCTCCGCTCGATGCTGTTCCCGCTGGCTTCGTAGAGGCTGCCTCCAAGGCGTTGGCATCCCTCAGTTGCAGAGTCACGGATCCCTCGGTGCCCACGGAGGCGCTGCACATCAACACGCGCGGCGCGCTGCTGAGAGTGGTCAATGGCAGGTGTATGCTCTTGGGTACCTGCGATACACACAATAGATCATAGTTCATAATGCCAGTATACCGCTCTATATCTTTGTGTGTCTGTGTGTGTTGTGTATGTTAGCGAGAGAGAGAGAGACAGGGAGTCGAAATGGCTGCCAAAAGGCGCGACAGCAATGGCTGTCAGGCGAGATTAGTCGAGATTATTGATAATTCAGAGCAACTGTCGCCTAATGGACGACGCGCCGCATAATTAATTGAATTTAAATGCACTCAATTCGAGTACGCCTCAGTAAATACGGAAGCCCGTCGAGCATACGCCGTGTGGCCCCCTGCCGCTGCGATTCACATTTCGCACTTGGCACTCGCATAACAATTGTGTATTTTTAGGCAAACTCATACCCATCCTTTTGGCAGCCCCCCTCGGCATATATTAATTTAAATGCAATAAAATTGCAGTCATAAATTGGTCTCTCTCGAGAGAGAGAGAGCGAGACGAGACGGGACGTGAAATGAGGTCAGCGGGGCAGCAGGGGCACCAGTTGTTAGATGGGGGCAATTAATGCTTTATAAACCGCAACCAATGCCCAATTAATGTGGCCTGCAATTGCCCATAACCACAAAACAAAACGCGAATAAAAATAAATAAAATGGCAGCGCATAAATTTCCAAAAGTGCCTGCGACCACAATGAAAGCAAAACAATAACACAAACGGGATATACTGATTCCCATTCACATTCAGATCCAGTCGGCGTTAGTGCAAAATAACCAAAAACGAAGACACTGAAACTGGCATAAAATTTCACGTAAAGTAAATAAACAGTGTCTTTATTATTGTTTAAGTTGAGTGCACAAGAAAAAAACACGGCTAGCTGAAATGAAAAGTTCCCTGAACTGAATGAACTGAACTGGAAATGGAGCCACAAGTGGCCCCAAGACCACCGACCACCAAACCATCTCTGTCCGCCCCCGCGCTAATGTTCCCCAAAAACACACAATTTGTTTATTTAAATGTGCCAGTGGGCTATGAGATATATATGGGTGGGAGGAGTAAATTAGATTTATGTTTATCAATTGTTGTGATAACCTTGTCGCTGCTTTGAAATGCTTTAAGTAATCACTCGAGTTCCTTTCGCAGATTGCTTAAGACTTCTTCCAACTTAAAGCAAACAACAAATTGGTTCTTAAATTCATTTCAATCGTTTGATTTAAGTTTTTTGGGTTTTATCCCAATCAAAATTATGTTTTGATCAACTTATTTCCAGGTATAAAGTAATTTCGTGTCTTAAAAGGATTTGCAGCATTTTAAACAAACAAAAACTGAATCACTTAAATTCGATTTAATTGTTTGTTTATTGAAATTGTTGAGTAAATTCAGTTATTTCATGAATAAATTTTTTTTTGCAGGTAAACAAGTGCCAAAAATACGAAATAATTTCGTTATTACACTATAATTTGTATATCTTCAATGATTTCCCTTTTAAGCTAATTAAACTATCTGATTTAGGTGCATTTCATCTGTATAATTACTAAAATAACAAAACACTTTGGCATGCATAAGGCACTTCAGTTAATTAAATGTAGGCTTTGTTTACTTTCTGACAGATATTTACTTTACCAAGACACAGAAATGGAAATACTGACCAACTATCTGTAAATTATTATTAATCAGAAGCAATTTAATTAAAGTAAAACATAGTCCAGCAGTCTGCAAACGTAAGCCAAAGTCTTGTTTAAAATCCTTTAATTTTCCAACTTTCCAGAGGCTTTCTTAGCTTTATAAAAACCAAGTTTAACCTTGCGTTGAGATACCATCAAATAAGTTCAGATGTCATAACGTATTTCAACGTTACAGCCTCCAGCAAACAGTACTTAAGTCTGTTGCAATCGTTTCCTTATCGAAACTGAAGGACGGCCCAGCTATCGCATAATCAAATGGTTCCATAAATTATGTTCACGCTAAATCAATTCAGGTATCAAGTAATTATATGTTGTTGCTCTCTTGCGCAACCCCAAAGATTTATGAGCCCCGCCGTTTGCCGGCTAGGAGGAGGAGGGAGAGCTGTCATATCTCGCGGAGGAGAAGTGTGAACGGGGCGGCGGGGACGAGACATACTCGTATCCTGTTACGACACGGCCCCTACTCCGGTGCTACCTGGACTCCCTCTCTGGGGTTTAGGGGTGTGTGGGTGTGTTTTTACGGCGTGATTCACGTGTCAATCAAATGTCAATGTCACTCCAAAAAAGCAAGCCAAAGGCTGGCGAGAAAGAATGAATGAATGAGGGAGCGAGCGAGTGAGCGAGGAGCCACGAGGAGCCAGGAGGAGGGCTGCAGGAAAAGTTTGGTGCTGCCAAAATCATATTTCCACTGCAGCCCAGACTCCGGCGATTTGAATTTTGGCACAGCCAGGCACAGGCACAGACAGGAAAGCGAGGTGAGGCTCCGATATGTTAATGAAAAATCCCGACATCGAGATGATGTCAGCGTAAAATTGAATATGTGCTGGGCGGCAATTTGTCATCGGGCTTTTCTATTTCCCATTCTTGCTTATTAGTAAAATGAGCCGAAACACATGTTTGGAACACGCTCATGAGCAAGGGCTCGTCATCATATTTAGCGGCAGATTCATCATCCGCCTGTGTGTTCTTCAATTTTTAATTTTGTTTATGATTGGGCAGCCTTCAAAGGCCTTCGCACGGGTATCAGCTGGCGTACAACACGCCGTATGCGTAATATCACAAGCTCAAAATGTACATATGTATATTTAAAACAAATTTGGTTTAAAACGTTTTACGACATCGACATTATTGTCCGCGTAGCAAGTGTGGCAATTATCGTTCGGAAAAAGGGGGAAAGTGTCACAGCCAGAAATAGTTTATTATAACATTTCGCGCGAACTTTATTGTTATAGCTTACTTTTGACACATTTTCTGCGGGGAATAATTTAGTTTTGTAATTATGGAACTTAATTTTTAACGTTATGTACTTTGATTTAATTCCTAGAAAACTCTTAAAGTTTATAAGCTCACACTTATCAGCAGTTCGATGAATATTTATTGGCTTAAAAATGAATGGTCATACTTATTGTCTGTAAATATGTATTTCTCGCGTATATATTTGATGTTATTTATCAACCTATTATGATTTTCATTTATAATATCCTAATTTTATTTACTCATAATTTATTTCTCGACAAAATGTGTCATAACCCCATGAAAACTTTTCAATTCATTTTTGTTTAAATTAATGGCGACGGATAATTGAACGATTTAAAATAATAAAAGTAAGAATACAAAAAAAGGACCTGCTAGTAATGAACACTTTCCATTTTAATAATTAAATCCTTGAAAACATTTTCCCAACTAGAACTATAAAGCATTTCCATTGACACATTATAAAAACAAATAAAAATAATCGAGGGATGCGGATACAAAAGATTGTTTGGATATGTCAGATATGCAAATTGCTGTGGATATAAATTTTTAAATATATATATCGACATGTGCCATAAATTATTCTTCCTTATGATTGATTGCGCACCCTCCATGTTTGCTTTTCTTTCCCACCCCGTAATTGTTATTTCTGCTGGCGTTAATTTACTTTTATTTTGTTTTCTTTTTAAGTTGTTTTTTTTTTCTTTTTGTTTGGATTTTTGATGTCGATGTCGCGTACTTACCGTATTTATGGCAGCCATCGTCGCAATTGACGCCGTCGACGATGTTCTTGTTGTTGATGTTGTTGTTGTTGGTGCTTGTACTTATTGTTGTTGTTGTTGTAGTTGTGGTGGTAGTGGTGGTGGTGATGATGGGGATACAAAATCAAAAATCTGAAAAAAGTCGTTGGTATGATTGAAAATATTCGAATTCGTAGCTGCTTTTCTCATTCGTATTTTTCTTTGGTTTCGCTTTCGCTTTCTTTTTTTGTGACATAAAAAAGTAGAAAACAGAAAACGAAGAACAAAAAATAAATACAAACAAATACAAAAATTTATGCATAAAAATGTGCGCATAAAACATAGTGAAATCAAGAAATCAAACACATGCACAAATACGAAAAGGCGACACACACACACGCACGATGCAAAGAAAAGTATGGAAAACACGGCTGCGGTTGGGAAAACTTCTCGATAGATGGAGGACGGGGGGCGGTGGAAAATGGCGGTTAGTCTGAGTTTGTTGGCTGAGCGATGTGATGATTGACTGACTGACTGACTGACTGATTGACTGGCTGATTGACTGACCCACCGACAGAGTGGCTGGCCAGCTCTGAACGGTCACAGGGGATTAGCTTGTCGGCGAAATTAGCGGGCAAAAGATATGGCATTGAATAATTTTTTAAGTTTATTCTGCTCGGGGATTTCTGGTTAATCCTTGGACGAAAGTCTTACAGAGAAAATAAATGAGTTAGGCAAGTATTCACCATTTTTCTTTAGTAAAATTAATAAGCATTTATTAAACTGTTAGGTTAGTTATTTATATTTTATATTTAGTAATTGATGAATTCATTAGTTTAAGCCTTAAAGTAAGTCAAGTGAAATACTATTAGGATTCACAAGGCTTAAAACCTTTATAAAACGTATTTCCTGCTAGACATTGAAATATATACAAATTAATTGTAAATGGCTTCAAAAGTATGAACATTTCCTAATAAATATTTTATAAAAAATATGCTTTGAAAATATTTTCATTATGAGTTTATTTATATCAATAAAGACCATTTATTTACTAATAAAAGTCTAAACTTGGTATTGTAAAAATATATACTTTTGAAACTTGTTTATTAATTAACTAATTATATTCCCTCCCTATATAAATACTAAGATTAAGTGCAGATCAGAGTTTTCAGTAATAATTGATTTCCTATTTTTCTCTGTGCATCTTCTTTGAGATACAATATTTTTTCATCGATTCGTTTTGCTTCGCTGTTTCAAGTTGCAGCATTGAAAATTTCAATTATTCTATGCACTCGCTGCTTTTTGCATTTCTGGCGAATTTCCCTCTATCGATGCAGTCTCCTTTCCATTTTCCTGCATTTTCCTTTGTCGTTTTTCGATGTCGATGTCGATGTCGATGGCATCGTTGTCGTACATAGTCTCTGCCGTTGTCAGTGTCTCTGTGCTGTCTCATGAGGTTTTATTTTGGTACACAATAGTCTTTGTCTGTCAGCGGGCAATGCTTATTTTTGTTTTTAGTTATTTAATTACAATTTTCTATAGTTTTATTTTTAATTTAATTCATGTTTGTCTTACGTCCCACCCGTTTCGGTAACGCTTGGCAAAACATGCGCCACAAATGCCAGAAAAAGCCGTGCAAAAAGATTGGCAAAGATGACAAATATTTATTGGGCGTTGTGGGACTCGTCTGAATACTCTTTTTATAGGGATTTCTGGTTAATAAATTGTACCACCCTGAGCCCTTGAAATGAGCTTTAATAAATGGTAATTAAGCATATATTTAGGCATGATAATTCCATATATAAAATAATCTCAGAAATTAACAATACAAATGTAAATCAGCAGACTTAATTCACCTCATAATCATTACTTTTTATTTATTTAAAAGCCAAAATAACCTGAAAGGGCAAGGCTCCACTTTTGTGTCCAAATGTCTGACGAAATCTGTATATTCTTGGCAATAAATAGAGCATTTTGAAACGATTGCGAAATCAGAATCAGAAACAGAGACAGAGACACACGAGCGTCGTCAAAAGGCGCAGTTGGCCAAGGGAACTTTTCGGCAACTAGACATTTACACCGAGAAAAAGAAACAGTGTAAAGTCGATAAGTGTATTTTAATTGTAAATATTCTACTTGAATATAATTATTTTAAACTTTAATGTTAATCTATTTATTATAATAATTTTATTATGGTTCTTAAGTAATTTTGTGAATATTTATTTAATAAATTTTTTCCTGGTGTAAATATCTGGGTGTCGAAGGGGCTGACAAAGGCAAAACGGTGCGCCTTACACATGTTGTTAGACATCAGACGTTGCTTGCACGCACGTACAGTGCGAGACATGATGGAGGGACCCCAGGATGGACGGCAAGATTGTACTCAAAAAGCAACAGGCTAAGGAGCTGCCAAATGCAGCAGATGCCTCTTGCATCTGCATTTGATATGGCCTTTGGTCTGGCTTTTTGGATATTCGCATGTCAGCTCGCATTGCAGTTTCTAAGCAACTTCTACAGAGGAAAAAAATGGGGAAATTTATGAAGCTATTCCTGAGGTAGTCCTCATAATTTTCTTAAAATAAAAAGCAAAAATTAAGCCTAAAAAAAGGTAACTCAAAGAAAGTTCCCGAATTTGTTTAAAGAATGGCAAAGGACAATCTAAAATATATACTAACATCTTTTCTGCTTCCACAAATTATACTTCTAAATGGCTTCAGAAAATTTTCCAAATTTTTAAAATTTGTATTAAATCTACTCATAAATACAAGTCTTAATGAACTTGTATTTCAACAATGAGCATCTAGTTGGAACTGATTTTTTTGGGTGTGCCTGTGGGCCTGGCAAATGTGATGGCCAAGTAAAAGTATCTGAGTATCTGTATTTCGAGCGAGCGCTTGTTGGATTTTAATTAAGAATATGTATGAGCGATGCGCGTTGCAGACTGCACATTGCTGCTGCCGGCGCACAGTGGGGCACGAACACTACTGGCCCACTGTGACACAGTGGGTCGCATTCGCTCCGCTCGGAGCGCTCCCAGTGTGCATGTGTGCGTGTGTTGTGTGCACTGCACATGTATGAACCGTAAGCGTGCGGAATGTTGTCGAGCGCGACGACAATTTGTTTCGGAAAATCGTTGGCAAGGCGCCCACTAAAACACACTAATGAAGAAAGCCAAGGCGCGATACAACACCAACACTACAGCAGAATCGGCGATAAAAAGAAACCACAATAAACAGGGTACGAAAAACAACAATGGTGGGCCAAGAATTCCATGACTAACCAATGATAGTGTTTTAAAAAGGGAATTATTAAAATATACAAGTATAAATTTGTATATTTAAGAAGAAATAAAACCAATTTCAGCGTTAATAGATTTATAAAAGAAATTCCTAAATTAAACATATTAAATATTTAAATAACTCAATGTTTACATATCAGTGAATGTGTTATTTTTATTTGTTTATTTTCTTATCGGCATGCTTTATGTGTTCAGGCTCCTTGAACATTAAATTAATGAAGGCCCAAGAAGCCATGATTTGCCTCTATATTATTTTCCTTTTATTGTTGTTATATTATTTTCAGAGGAATTCCTTTTCACAAGAATCATCTTGAATTTTTAAAAGCTACCTCAATGTTTATATTTGTAAATTCTATCTTTATTTTTGCTATTTTCCTAATGGTTTCTTTTTCATGTTTCGCTTGAACTCCTCCCTTCCCAGCTCCCTTTTATATTTTAATAATAAAATTTATGTAGTCGTCCAGCTCGATGGAATAACAATTTGTCTATTTTTTTTATAAGTTGCTTTGTTTTTATGTTTTCACACAACCACCGCTGGCACTCCCCCTCAATAAAAGCGAAGAGCACGCGCAGCACTTATAACGCATACGCCCCGCTGGCCGTGTCATCGGCATCAAGATCCAAAACAAGAAAATCTCATAAAAATAATATTAATAACTATGCGCAGAATTAGACGGCGGCAAACATGCTTATAAACATTTTCATTTTCAATGTTAGACCACAGACTAAAAATAAGCGTGTGTAAAATGTTAAAGACAGATTGAAAGCGGCAGGCCTCTGCCAAGGTGAGGAGGATGCAAACGGATTTCGTGGAGATTGCGGGCTGCTTGTTGGATACTTCATATCAAAATCCAATTAAAATCATTCGCGCGCTCCGAAAATAAACATAAACTACTTTGTTATCGCACATCCGCATCAATATGACTATATATAAACATATATATGGCGCATATATATCCGCGAATAAAGATGTATACTTTATTTAATGTTGTTGTTGTTTGTTTGCTTATAAGCCAATTTCTGGCCATTTGATTTGCCGCTCAATAAACAGCGTGAGCATGGGGGGACAACCCCCTATATATGTATATAGAAACCCCCCCGCAGCATCCCGCTATATATATGTGTATGTATGTTTGTGAGTACTTCAATCTTTGCTTTAGTGCCAATTAAACAGCTGTGCGTCGATCGCCCGCTAATTGCCACACGTGCGACAGAAAGAGAGCGAGGCAGCTGATGCCTTGATTTACATTTCTATTTAATTATCGAACACTTTGCCTAATGAGAACGCGCCACCCATAAACATTCGAGTCCCATTCCTTGTGGAGTGCCTCGGGGCACCTACCACCCACCACCCTTCTGCGCCGCGGTTTTATTTATAATTTTTATTGCACATTATGCTTAAATGGCTTTTGAGAGTTGCATTTTCTTTTGTACTCCGCTCCGTGAATTGGGTTAACAGTCCGTATAGAGTGTGTGTTTTTATGGCCTCCAATGGAAACTTTTAATTTCCTTAACTTTTCAGACTAAAAATGCGAGCAAGGGAAATGTTTTCCTCGGCTCTTATTGATTTGGTAATCATTGCCTGCTTAAGAGTTCGAGTTTATAATATTAGAAGTAAGTTTAACATTGTTTTATATTTGTTAAAAAACATATTAGGTATGCAATTGTTTTGTTTTATATATATTTTGTATATTTCTATGATAAAAGCCTTATTATAAATTTGATCCATTGAAAATAAAAAAAGCCAAATAAGCGTCGTTTTATAAAAGGATATTTAGGAAAAGCATTAATAATTACATTTTAGGCAGCTTATTATTGTATGCCTAAGAAGTTTTATTAACAAAACAGCAATAATTTTTCTAAATGTTGGATATCAATAAAAGTATTTTTTGTAAAATTTAAGTATTATATTCAAAAGATGTATGAACTAAAGTATATTAAGGATACATGTGATAAATGTATTTTCTCGTATAAAAATATGTTGCTGATACTACTAAAACAAGTTCGCAAATATAATAAGTACCAAGTTGAAGGCATTAAAATTAATCACATTTTGATGACATATCGTTTGAGGAATGTTCACGGATACTGGCGATAGCATCCGAGAGATACACACAGCCACTGCCACTGGCCGAATGCATTTGATTTGCTATAAAAATAACAATAGTTGGCTGGCACAGTAAGTGAGCATTAATTTAATGCAGAAAAGAGGCAAAGCATCTCGGGCGGACAGCTAGTACCACAAAATGCCTCAGAATAAAGTCAAATTTCAAATATTTTCAAATTCTTGGTGAGTGTAATCAAATTAGTCACACGGCCAGTGCCAAGCACAATGAGAGACAGGCGCAGTTGACTAATGCACGCGATTAATATGGCGACTGGGGAGGGATCGGGCTAGGAGTAGGTATGAGTATGGGTATCCTTAGCTACTTAGAGATGACAATCGGCGGCTGAAAGGCAGCGGCATAAAGTACACAAAACGCCAGGCATAAATCACAACGCCCCTGGGCTGGCTGCATACAAGCGCATATATAAAATATGTTAATTAAATAAAGACGCGCACACTCATTGGCATCCATGGGAAAGTGCCATTGCAGACGCGGACGCAGACGCGAAAACTGTGACGCCGGCCAGCCAAGCGAAATCTTGGCCACAACGGACACGCCTAGTGAGAGACGGACGGCCAAGACGGCGGCGACAATGCTGCACTTTTGGCAGAAAGCAACACCAAAAAGCCCAAAAACCAAAACCAAAACCCAGCCCAAGCAGACCAATCCGAAGGGGCGACCACGGAATCGCATGCATTATTCACGGCGAGAAATGTCGAAATAAAACGCCAAGTTTTGCAATACGACGCATTACATGTGCTCATCATTAGAGGCAACCAGTACACACTCGTGCTATAAATACACTGTTGAAAAAATCGCATTTATTCTTATAGCAAATAGAAGATAATTGCTGTGTTAATAACAATGTAAGCTTCATGTTATTTTGACTGTGTCTTGTTTTGAAATTTTAAAAGATTTAAAGATTTGTAGAAACTTTAAAAGGGATTAAAAATGTTTAACTATTTAAAAAAAAAGGAAAGTTTGTTTTAGTAAAAAATTCTTATTAGTTCTTTTAAAGTGAAGGAAGTCATTGTAATTTATCTGATATGAATTTAATCTATCTTTTTAATACTATTTTAAACACTTCTAAGCAAAAACTAGTATATTTAATCAATTTTAATAATAATTTAAATTTAAATCAATTAGAAACCTTTTTCCCGCTGTGCATTCTTGCCTCAAAAAGACTTGTACTTTGGCACAATCGTCCACGTTTCATCTATTGTTCGGCGGCTGCCGCCCTGCGCCGTTGTTGCTCATTGCTGTGGCATAAGTTCCACTTCAAAAAACATAAAATACGCGCCAGAGATATATATGTATATTTTTAGCAATCCGCTCATTTGATTTACGATTTCATTAAATCAGCTAATGGACATACTACCTCTCGCTCCCATACGAATTACGTATAGCACATTCGCGAGCGAGAATAAAGCGAAACCTGTGCGATCATCTCATCCCTCATACGCCGTGTAGGCCGTCGCTACTTCTGCTACTTCAGCCGCTGCGCTTTATCGCCATGGTCCCCCCGTCCCAGTCCCATTCCGAGTCGGTGGGGCAGTCCCATTCCCAGTATATCAGCGACCACCTGTCGTTGTCTGTAGCATTCGAATCCGAATCCAAATCGGAATCACAAACAGAACCAGCAACAGCCGCTGTTGCCTTTTGTCGTCCCTGTCGGATTTGTTGATGTTGATGGTGCCGCTGCCAGACATCTTCCAATTAAGTGCTGGTTCTGCACACAACAAAGTTGCAAGGTACCAAAACAGGATGAACTTTGATAAAAAGGGACTTAAATCTATAGAATTTTTAGGTTTACCGAATGCGATAGGAAGGAATTACTATTTAAGATGGGAATTAAAATGGAGTATTGCTAATGAAAATATAGTGAACTTAAGGTTCTAAATATATTATAATATTACACATGAATTTTTAGCAATTTTCATGGTTTACTCATTTTAAGAATGTCTGGCTTTTTATCCAGGAAGCTGGGTTATTTTATAATTTATTATAAAAAGCACTTGTAACATTTTCCAACGAGAATTCAAGGGTTGAAATCAAATTTCAAGCATACTTCCCCTATTTTCTATCACAACAAAAGCATCTGCCTTTCCCTACACTGCGTAAGTTGCTTCACAAAGTGTTTGTAGATACAATTTCACAAAGTAACAAACTTGACAAACTAAAACCAAATTAGTTTCAGTTTTGCTCTTGAGTTTCCATTAGAGTGTGTGCCACAATTAATTAAGTTATTGATTCATAATTTTCGCTAGATAATTTCTGGCACAACAAAGTGTAATTAAATCAGTCACATCAGTTTATCATTTCACAAACGAAACTCTATCTCTCTGACCGAATGGAAATGCATTGTTGCGGAATTCTAGGTATTTCCCCTTCAATTCTATTACAAAATTAGATTCGATTGCCTTGGCAAATGCATGTATGTTGCATCAGATTATAATTAATGGATTTGCGGTTACATTGAAATTTGAAACATAAATTTAGGGTCCTGCAAATCGGATTACCACGAGACCGGTCGGTCGGTGGGTCATGCATTTTGCATTGACAGAGGAGGAGGACGAGGACCCACCATGATGATGTTGAAGCCATCAACGTTTTCGATTCAACAAAGTGTATGTATGTTTTACCGCCTGATAAATATTCAACAAATTTCGTATTTTGTATTTTATTTCCACATATTTTACTGCAGGGATTTCGCAAGTGTGTATGGCGGCTCTCTGCAAGGAATTTATTCAAATTATTTTTTATGAACATCCCCAACCCTAGGCACATCCACATCGACAGGCGTATCAGCTGCCGCATCCGAGATGATGTTCGCAACACACGTGCCGCAGTTGACGAAAATAAATTCGTGGCTCGGCAACCAGAAATTAATAGTTCATCAAGCAAAGGCAAACGCTGACAGATAAATGACGCGACGGCCATCGTCCGTCGAGACGCCAGACGCGAAGGCAAAACAAACCAAAGTCGCACTACACATATTTTCCAAAAAGGCACTGCCGCCCATCAGTGCTGTCAGCTTGTCCTTTTTATTGGACAGTTAGAGAGTTTTTTATAAGAGATCTAAGCTGGGAAATAAACATATTCTTGGGATCTGTGTCCTTATTTATTATTTCAGGCTTTACAAGATTATTGTCTTGTTATTATTATTTCTTTAAATATAAAATGGTTGCTAGAAATGTTTACTTTTATTATTAAAAGAACTTTTTTTAATTATTCCTAGAGATCATTTAATTGTCCATATAAGAATATACTTCAAAGAGATTCTTTACAATTTTCTCTTATATATTTTTTAGTTTTTTATTAGATTCTTTTACTATGTACTTTTCAATATTCATATTTACTTTTCTGTTTCATAGTTTCATTAGTTTACTTAGAGATTTTCTATTAATTTTCTATTATGGAAAAATACTCTAGTTTTTGAAATAAATTTCTTTCCGGGCAGCACTGACGCTGCTCATTGACATTCTTCGGGCGCCTGGCTTCCCTTTCGGTGACTACATTTAGCATGTTCTTCAAAAATTTTAGCCGGATTCTTTGTTTGTTTGTTTGTTTTTTTTCTGTATTTTTTTTCCTTGCCTTGTTCCCAGACATGAATAATTACATTTCTAACATAACTTGACTTTCACTTTATCAGCAATAGATCAACGCAGCGGCCTCCATAAGTCATCTCTGCGAATTGCAGATCGTTCACTTTCTTTTCCCGCTTTTCCGACTTTTCCCTTGACGCAACGCGGAAAGTATTACCGCATATGCCCTGATATACTAGACAAGACATCCAACGTAAAAGCCAAATAAAAATATAATAAATAAAGAAGAAATTCCTATACCTATTTTACGGTGACGTCAATTGTCTATTATTTCGCTTTAGTCATAAATTTGACTGGCAGGCCACTTCTCTGGTTGGTTGCTTGGTTTGGTCACTAAAAGAATCATCGTCATTAGGGTCCCCACAAAAGGAAAACTCTACCAAAATTGGTGGAAGAGGGAGGGGAATCATGAAACGAGCTGGATTTTGTGTGATGTTGTGAAAAATAATTGGTTTTTCACATCTATGGATGGAGGGATGGGGAAATGGGGAAAACCAAAAGGAATTTGGAATTAAGAAATATATATTGTTTCTATAAACAAAGAGCTTAATATAACTTATAACTTTTATAAGGACTTTTATATTTAATTACTTTTATTTAAGAATCAAATAAAATTTCTATTTACATTATATTTAAAGCATTGAAAAACGATTCAAATATAACTATTAAATAAATTTAATTTTAAATTCTCGTACTCTTCCTATTTTCATAGAATAAACTAAATAAAGAAGTTTCCCTATAAAATTCTTCATATATTTCCCAAACTTTAACATACATTTTCACAACATCAACAATATGCAAATGCCAGACATGCAACCACAAAAAATTTGGCCATATTTTTACAGAAAAAAACACGTTGCCGACCCAATTTTCAAAATGTAAAGGTTTTTCCAGGAAAACAGTTCATGGAGGAGGGTGTGAGACTCCGATGGTATTCTGGTCAAATTTGGCCACAAACCAGAAAAATATAGAAAATTTCCATTGATTTTCAAACATGTTGAGTTGGAATGACGATGCCAACGTCATTGAACTTTGAGCACAGAGATTTTGTTGCTATTATTGGTGTTATTGTTGTTGTTGACTGTTGGTGGTGTTGATGTCGATGGTGATGCTAATGCTAATGTTGTTGTTATTGTTAGTGTTTTTCGTTTTGTTTTTGCTTTTGTTTTTGTTGACAGTGCAAGGTACACCGAATTTTGTTTTGTTGGCAGCACGTTTCCGCCGCGTGAATTAAACAGAAAAGCTCGGCAACACCACACCGCACTCTTGTGTGGGTGTTCGAGTGAGTCTCTTTGTGTCAGCACATATTTTAGATGCTTGTTAATACCACCAGCCATAAATAAGTTGGTTCATTTATCACACCGGGGGAGGAGTCATCATCAAACATCATTGTTATAACGATCATCATTCGCATAGCACAACATAAGGCGCAGCAAAAGGGTTTTGTTTTTTTGTTAGAGAATAGTTAACCTTAGAATATTGTTAGCCTGATTTGAAACTGAATATGTGATATATATATTTTTATTTTATGACATCGTTATTCATGTCTATATACAGCAGAAGAGATTTAGAAATTACTAATCATTTTAAAATGAGTCTGAATGTAAATAGATTTTTAAATTCTTTGCAGTAATAGTAATAAATTTACCATTAATTAAATTCAGTTTTCAAGGCATATTAACTTAGGAATATTTATAAAATGATTCAAGCTCAAGATCAAAAGGCTCTCAGCATCTAATGATTAACTATTTCCACACAAAAACCATACAGTTAACTAACCTAACTTAGCCTACTTATTGGTTAGTCTTGGTTAGTATTAATACAACGGAAATTTCAATAAAAACAAAAAACTTCAAATCAAACTTTTGCAAGGTGTGTACAGAGAGAGAGTCACGAAACAGCAGAGTTTCCCTGTAAATGTTAATGTGTATGTGTGTGTGTGCGTTTTTATTAGCTTTTCGGCTTACCGATCGATCGGGGGCTGCATTTGCGTTGTACGCCGCGTCCCACGGTGCGTATGATGAATGTTGATTGTCGTCGTCGTAGTCGTATCCGTCTCCGTCTCCGTCTCCGTTGCTCCTTGAATCGGGCTCACTAATCTGCGGCTATAGCTTTTTCTCTACATACGTGAGGAGCGGTATAATACATAGGCGCAGGTGGTGTGGGTTCACGTACATATATGCCAGTGCCAGCGGGCGTTGGTATCTGTGACATTGAATCGCTATTCCACCGCCGCTCTTTCTCTCCCTCTCTCTTTGATTGTAGTTGTTGTTTTATTTGGCTTTTCTTTTATTTTTTCTTCTTTTTTTGTTGACTTCTTTGTTGTATTTCACACACACGAACGCACAAGACGATGGGCCAGGGGCAAGCGGGCGGACATTTTCCGCCTCGATTTCACATGCTTTCAATCTTTATGTACACACACGCACGCTTACACTCAGGTCACGCCTCGCTCTGGCTGCTATTCTACCAACTAGTCGTCTCTCTGTCCCTTCTTCTCGAGGCGTTTTTAGTTTTAAAAGTCGTGGTTTACATTAGTTTAGGGTTGATTCTTTGTAAAGAGGACGGCTTGACACGCTTTTTTCGATTACATCTAAACATCTTACTGTTGGGTAAAACGAGGTCAATGTTAAGAGGGGGAATCCAAGAAACTGATTATCTTGAGAGTCAGATTGGTGAAAAGATAGCTACTTCAAGTACTTAAGGAGTAGGAGTTTTACAAGTATTTACTTTCTAGAGTTTATTTTGAGTAGTTTTTATTTCAATTTCTAAGGGAAAGTTCAGTTTTATTTATAAATTTGTACTTTTTTTAAGCTTTTTATTCATGATTGACTATTTGTAAACCTTTTAGATTAATATATAAACATATATTAAAGCTATTATAAGCTTTAATAATAACTTTTACTGACTTCAATTGAATGCTTTTAAATTAGAGATACATTTTTCTGACAAAACCTAAACTGTGTATCCTAGAAATATTCTGATTCTGGAAAGAAGGACAAAGTATAATAAGTTTCTGGGACTCCTTTTTATTGCTTTAAAGATGCTCCAAGAGTTTATGTGTTCTTTTCACTCCCTTTCCCTGCCAAAAATATGTATCTTATGGCTATCGAAAGTTACTCAGAATGTAATTGGCTTTATTATCGCTTTTCGGCATTTCTTTGCTGCACTTGTTCACTTCGGTTTTGGCTTTATGTAATTGCTCTGCTTCATTAAACAGTTTATGAATTCTTGCTTGTGCTTGGCTGTTCTGTTTTTCTCTGTTTTTCCGCTCCTCCTGCCTCTCACCAGTCGTGTTTCGACTTCAGTGCATTCTTCGTTATTACAATATAAAACACATTTTTGTTACTTGGCCAACAACTTTGGCCATCTGCAATAACAAGACCGAAGGAGCGAAACGAAAAAAAAAGGAAAATAATAAAAAAGGCAGAAACGCTTGCTTCGGGCTTCTCGTTTTAGAACAAAAGCAAAAAAAAAATGGAAGAGAAGAGAAGAAGAAAGCTTTTAAGAACTGTGGGCCGTTCTTGGGAAATTACTTAAGTTTTCAATGCGTTTTACTCAATTTGACTTTGGGTCGTTGCTGCCGACTTGCCTTCTATCTACCGCTGGCTCCCATCCCCTCCACCCCCTTGCGACTGTTGTCAGAATTGGCGCATTAAGCGCAAAAAATAAAGCGAGAAACAACAACCAGAAAGGGAGTAAGCGACAGGGGGGAAGGCCAAAACCCAGAAGCGCCCTAAAGTGGGCTGCCAGCTAACCGAGTTTTTGGAGCCTTATCGCCCAGCCCGTATTAAATAATACGCTAGAAGGCAGTGGCTTAACCAAAGGGGGTTGGGGATGTAATGGATCAAATATAAATGTAGAAGAATAATAGATTTTTTATAATTGAATCACTTTAAAAAGCCAGAAATATCATAAACAAGCTATTCCAGTTAAAGATAAGAATTATGCTTAAATTAAGGCAAATTTCAGTCAATTTAAACAATATTTTTTTATATTAATTTATTTTTTAAATTGTAAACCCAAAGTTCCTCTGCTTTTTTTAGTATTTAACTTCCATTGAAGTTTGTATCCAAAATAAGGCTCAACCCCTAAGTATGTAGTCCTTCTGCGGTGCGCCTATGCTTGTATGTATTAGAGAGGAGGCGGAGCACATAAAGAGAAGTCAAAATAAATCGATAAATTCTACATAGATACACAGCATCAGCAGAAAGGCAACACCAACAACGGTGGGCAATAAACAGCCTACGAATGGCAGTAGCAAAAACAACATCGGCAATAGCAGCAACAACAAAAGCTGGATAAAATGTTTTTCGTTTGCCTCCTTGAATTGTCCTTTCACCGTCCGCCTCACTCCGCCCTCCGCCCACCGCCCACTGCCTACCGCCCAGCACATCCAGCTTCTCATTCAGAGAACCGAATGCGAATACGAATAGGAATCCGAATACAAATACGAATGCCGAGCCTCGTTCGCTTTGCGAGTGTGCGTGTGTTCGCACGCCTGAATGTCTGCCAGTTCGCCGTGGCCTGTGCCTGTATGGGTGTATCTCGTGTGCCTCGGCAGCTGTATCTGTATCTGTGTATCTGCCTCTGTTGTTCTGTACTCCACATCTCGCTTCGTTTACTTTGCGCGTAAGCAGGTACACACACACAGACGCATACACATACACATACTCCCACAGTTTGGTTGGGAAAAATCAATTAAAATTTAACGCACGTCCACAGGACTCGAGCTTCCTGGAGATTCCTTACGGATCCCCTCCATACACCCGATCCGGGGGACAGTCGTAAAAATACGCCTGCCATTTGAATGGCAATCGCGGCCACCTTAGCAGGCAATTTAATTTGTCTAATTTGAATTTTAATTAAAAACTTTTACGGGTTCAATAACTTGCCAAGCAGCAGCCAAAAAAAAAGTACAGCAAGAAATTAAACAACAATATTCAAATGGCTTAAAGGGAACGCTGGCTGGCTCATTTCCATGTAACAGCTGTCTGTCACTCCCGAGAAACAGGAAAATATTCAACCTTCCTGCGAAGGAGGCGTCTAAAATTGTTATTCACTTTGTTGCTAAATTAAGTTGAACTTTCTGTGTGTGCGTGGGGGTATTTTGTGTGACTTTTTAATTGCCAACAAAAAGACGTCAATGAAATTGAGCCAGGTGAGGACCTGGAAAACTTTTTCATCCGGGCTTAAAGCTACTTAAAAGAGCTCTGGGATAATTTTGGCAGCAATCAAGGGAGTATTTCCTCATTCCTACAAATTGTTTATCCCAAAAGCCAAACGAAATCAGTGCATTCCATTGATGTAAACACACAAATCCTTCATATTTTTCAAGATTCACAAATCTCTCGCCAGCGACAGGCACTTTCAATCTGGCAAATTGATGGCCTCTAATTACACACGCAGTGTGCAGTGTATATATACATATATATCCGTATATTTCGGTATATCCAATATAGATCCCGTTTGGCTTTTACAGCGTCGACAATGTAAATAAACAACCTGCAAAAATTGCACATGACTCTGCCAATATTTGAATGTTCAGCGGGGCATCTATGATACCGGGGACTGCCCCAAAAGAGGCAGATTCATATCCACCCACTGAAACACCCTCTGCCACTCATAAACACACACCCCCTGCCACACACACACACTCGCTCGGTCTGTATGCTTGATTTATTTTCAATCTTTGTAGGATGTTGTAAAATATTTTAACGACAGCAATTTTGCCCGCTCGCGGATGATATTAAATTTGTGCCATTGGCCATAATATAAAAATTGTAATGGCAGTTCTATTTATTTGCTCGTTCATATATATATTATATATTACGATATTTTTACCCGGCGGCGTCGTTTTTTATAGAATTTTAATTCGATTCGATTTTGATTAATAACACGCAAATTTCAGCACGTCCTTGAGGTGATGTTCAATCAACGACTGCGACCGCATGGCAGTAGGTCCTGAATCTGACTAAAAGTACAGCTTCAGAAGGGTCCGGGAAAAGCCCGTAAACTGCGATGCAGCATTGCGTTGTCATGGTTATATCCCGGGAATCGCTCCATCGATCCCGAGTGCATATCTGCATTTCTAAAATTAGACTCAGCTCTCCGGCATCCCTTTCTCGTGTGCTGGTCTTGTGTTGTGCACTTCGCAGGGGAAGTGGGCGGAGGGGGTGTAAACAAGTTAAAAAATGGCTTTATTCATCGGGAGATTATTTGGGGTTTTCGGATTAATATGTATATATGTCGCATACCACGGCTGCGTATTAAAATCATGGTAACGTACAAATAAAGGAGTCAGCAAGGGGAATATGTAGGTTATCTCTGGGCCCAGCGCACGACATTCAAATGGGGAAAGTTCGTAAAATGATTAAAGTCTAGGTTTCTGTTTCTAAAACTAGTTATTTTCTTTTTTGAAAGAATTTGTTAACCAAAATTCACAGAGAGTTTGCATGTTTGAACAAAACCCTTAAAAGTATGCAATAAAATTTGCAACGGTCGATTATCCACCGGGTATTTTATTTATTTTAGAGTTTGTGCTCCAATTTAATTAGCAAAAACTCTCTGTTTATAAAGAAATTACATTAAATTTTTCTAAGGAAATACAAATTGTAGTGTTGTTGAGCTTCGAAAACTCCTTTTAAAGCTTCAATGTAGTGAAAATATAAATCCTTTTAATCTTCCAAGTTCTCTTTAAATACTCTTTAAATATTTGTAGACTCCAAAAAGTAACATAATGTGAAAGTATTCATTAAAGTTGAAACCCTTTGGAACGAATTCGATGATAAACAACCTAAACCCCTAATGCTGCTGTATAATTGATTATTTTTTGCCGTTTGGCTAGCGAGAAATAGCAAAATGAATTGCAATGGTGACATTCAACTTTCGGTCGGTTTGTCAACGGCTAAATGCCGTTAAATGGGTGAAGGTCAGCGCTGCATTGCGCTGGATGATGGCCTCCGCCCTGAGAGCCTCATCCGCGTCCTCCTCATCATCATTCAGCATCATACGGTGGAGTGCTGGAGGAGAAGGAAGGCCATTAACAATATGTGACGGCCTCAAAATCAGCAACTGCAGCGAAGGTGAGCAAACACACACACACACACACACATATACGAGTAAGTGCGGCTGCGACACAGAGATACACCGCAAATACATTCATATATGTGTGTGCCTGCCAGAAAACACACATACGCAGTGTGGGCCAGGCGACCAAAACAACCCCCGCCCAGCCGCCAGTGGTCATGTTTACTCAAACTCAAACACAAATGCTTTCATAATTTCCCATACACACACACACACACACACACACACACAAGCGAACGCGCATACATATACACTGTCAGCACACACACCGCACACCGCACACACAACTACATGCATAAATCTTCAGATGGCGCCATTTCACTCCTTTGGCGAACTATAAAAGCCAGCCAGCGTCTGCTGGCAAGCTCCTCCAGTAACATCAATGTTTTGCTTGTTGTCGTTTGCTTTTCCATTCCAAGCAACCATCCTCTAAGCCGCCCCCCACGAACTCACCCCCAGCCAGCCCCTCCTCGCCACCCCCCTGGGCCATGGGCCAGCATCCCTCCAATTACTCACACATTCAACGAGCACTCATTTAAACGAAGCACCCAACGCTTACAGCATAACGTCAAAGTTAACTCGCTGCTGGAGCGCGTGCTTTTGGGGGTTGGAGAGGGGAAGGGGGTGGCTTTTCCCGTTCCCCCCCAAAGAGCAAGTGAGCCGAGAGATGGAGATAGAACGATAGCGAGAGAGAGAGAAAGAGGGAAAGAGGGAAAAAGAGCGAGAGGCAGAGCAAGCAGTCGTGCGTTCGTGCCATCCGTTCGTGCGTCCCGCATCGCGCATCCTTTTGCCACTCCGGCTCTCTGGCAACAATGCTCACTGATGATGTACAATGGGCCGGAATGACGAAATCATCGAATTAAAGAAGCGAATTCCCTGGAAAACATGATTTGCAGGAATTGTAGGAAGCTAATTGTTTCCAGGAATCTTCTTTGAATACTGTAATAATTGAATGGTTCTGGAGAATGGACTTACAGAATCAAACCAAAAATTCTTTTTAATCAAAATAGAAACATGTAAATAATGCAAAATTATTTAGAACGGTATTTTAATGGATTCAGGGAAATTGGTGGTAAATACGAGGAAGCGTTTTAAAAATAAATATTTGGAGGTTTTTAATGGGAAATAAATGTCAAATTTAGGGAACGTTTTGATAAGGGCTTATTTAAGGTTGCAAACAAATGTTGAGACCGAAAATCATAGAGAACTGATTAAGAATCTGAAATTGGCAATTAAACGAATTTGAAAAATGGGTAAGAACTTGTTTAAAAATTTTAAAAACCTTTAAACTAAATTTTTTAGATTTAAAATATAAAATATACATCAATTTTTAATAATAATATTCAGCCCAGAACACCTAAAAATTCAGATTACATATATCTATTCGATTCAAGAAATCTTTTAGAGGTTTTCAAACTTGAAATTATAATTCTAATTTTATATAGATCTATTTCATTAGTTTTCTTGACAATAAAAATATTATTATTTACAAAATGTAATTACTATTCAAATGTATAATGTGGAGAAGAGTAAAAGCAAGTTAAAGATTCTATTGGATTAAAATGTTTAAATTAAGGGAATTTATTTTAATTAAGCATAAAAGAGGGGATCGAAAACAAACTGCTAAAGAACTCTACATTCATTTTAAGATTAACTTTTTTAAAGAAAGAGCAGGCTCCGATATTCAGTTGTTTCATTAAAGAGCCACCAATGCCTTATCAATATACGAAACTGAATAACTATAAATTTCAGAATAAAAACCACTTTGCCGTTAGATCCCATTGAGAATTCTAATGCAGCTCATGCGTTAAGCGGTTCGTCGATGCTGCAGAGGCCCCTTGTGTGCTTTAAACTTTACGATCAAACTTTATCAAGGAATTTAAACTCAAAACTTTTTTTCGTAGGATTCTAAACTTTGTGAAAGCACACCACTGTACCACGTACACCCACACACACACGCACACATGCTCACAACTCATTATTGGTACATTGTAGTGGCATTGTCAGATACGGGTACATTCCATTAAAGCGTTCCGAATGTTGTTACGGAATTGACACAGTGTGCAATCGTCCTTTGGCATCCTTCCATCCCATCTCCCCTAGTATCCTTCGCTTCGATTCCTTTTCTGTTCTTTGCTGCTTTCTGTTTTTCCTCATTTTTCGTCCTTTCTTTCGTTTTCGTTCTTTCTTTCTTTTTTTTTGTGCGAAAATTTACGGGCTTACATTTGTATGTGTACGCGTATATGTGGGCTACTATGTTAAAAGTTTGAGCGGCCACACCCCCTGCCGCCCCTTCTGAAGAACGAACAACACAGCAACTTGTTTGTGTACAGTGGGTGTGTGTGTATGAGTGTATGTCTCTTGCCAAAGTTTTTGGCTACTTTTATTTTTTGGTTGTTATTTAATTGTGTTTGTGTTGTTGTTATTGTTATTGTTGTTGTCTCATGTTTGACTTCTGAGTTGTTGTCGTTGTCATCGCTGAAGCTGCGATGTTGCTGCTGCTGCTGCTGCTGCTGCTTTTGCTGCTGTTGGTGTTGTTGCTGCTGTTCTTGGTTGTTGGCTGATAACTTTCGTTTTAACTGTCAATGAAGGCAATTGAAAGTTGTCCCGATTGTTGTGAAACCACCAGAAATTATGTATTTCGCCTTTAAAGGCAGGAATTCCCAACTCTCCGATGGGAGGCTTTAATTTGGCATCGTGTTTTCAAGGATTAAGCATGGGGGAACCCCCATATTACACGAACACAGGCACACAAACGTGAAACTATGACAGCCAGCTGGGCGTCCGACTTGGCTTTGGATATACTATATATATCCCTAGGACATTGTATATCCCCCCAACCAAACACCACAGCCCCGACATTGTAGATATGTATACGCAGAGTCACATAATCCCGACGCACACACACACACACACACACACAGGCACAAACAGAGGGAGTCCTGCAAGGGAGCGAGCAGGAGAGATGGCCGAAACACAGTTAGCAATTTACTGTATTGTATTATGTATGAATTTTCGTGTGTGTGGCATTACATCTCCTATGGTTTTTAATACCATCTTGGCACGGGAAAATAAGAGGAGAAGCTCCGAAAGTCCTTGCATTTCATCCTTAGTTGTTATACACACGAATGCACAGCACAGCACAGCACACAGAATTCGCAAAACTTTTTAGAACTTTTGAGAGATTTTTGCTGTCAACTATTTTTCGGCCAAGAACGAACAAGTTACAAAAATCAATGCGCGAAGCGAGAGCTCTTTAGACTCCGTTTTCTTCGATTCTTGGATTCGTTTCTTGAATTATTTGATTTTCACCAGCACTTCGTTGCCTCTTCCTTTCGCACAGACCTTTGTTGTTTGTTGAAAATTATTGAAATATCATTTATTATATGTATACATATCATATATACACGCGTTTATTTATTTATACTTGTGTATACGCATCGGGTTTTGAACGTTAAAAGTTTAGTTTAGCTATGCTTTATCGCTTCTTTTTGTTTTTGTTGTTTTTTTTTATTATTTTTCGCCATCTACTTTGTCTAGTTTTTGTTACAATTTTTTTTTTACTATTTTGTGTTGTTGTTAGTGTAGAAAAAATTAAAAACGCGCCGTTGGTATAAAAATGTCTTTCAGCTAATGCGATTTTAACGTTTTGCATGCGAACCAACAACTATTTTGGCCAAGTGCGCGCTGCCAAAGCAGAAGCTCTCCCACAGCATCCGAGCGTTGGACCGACGGATGCCGATGGACGATGCTGAGAATTGTGAGATACTCGCACTCTGAGATACGCGCACAAGCGAGAAGCAGATACTCCTTGCTCAATGTTTTGATGCCGGCGCTTGCGCCATCTCCTCGCCGGGCATTGCCAGATACCATTTAATAGATCTGCCATTCGCAGCGGTCGCTCGGATGCTCGGATGCTGGCGAGCGCGCGCGTTTTTCAAATCACTTCTCTTCCCCTGGAAATCTCGGGGTAATTAGGCCGCATTTATGACTTAACTGGAACCATGAAATCGGGCACTAAAAACAACAATAAGCGAGTAATGAGAGAGTGAGGAGCAGCGCGGCGATCACGTGAAGAACTCGCGTGTCGCTAAGGCAGGCGGATGCGGCAGGCAGACGCACCGAGTTCCGATTGAGGGACACGGGGCAGGCAGGCAGACGACGCCGGGTTCTTGATGATAACGATGAACGCTGAAAAACATTAGTTTTTCGAATAACAATTACAGTGAGGACTCGCTGGGGTAGGTTTTGTATTTAATTATGAATTTTTTGGGACATAAATTATATTTTTTGCTGTTTATTTCGACTTGGGAAAGAGCAGAGAGACAAATAACTAAATTAAATTAAGCTTTAAGACCCCGAAAGTGCGTATACAAATTTGCAGTCCTACTTTATAAGGTTTAAAATATGTTAAATATTAAAAAGTAATCAATTGCTTTGAATATAGTAAAATAATTTTTTAATTTGATTGAATATTAAATGAAATTGAAGCCTTAAAGAGTCAAAAGTTTATACTATTCTAAACCATCCCCAGCTTATTCTAATATTTCGGAATATAACATCCTTACAAATACTTAGAATAAAGGACCTTTTCTTAAAATTAGATCGATTGATTGTACAATGCTTATACGATTTTTCCTATAAAGTATACCCAATTACCAAATCTTCAAATCTCAGGTATCTCCTTCAGGAGTTTCCACTGTGCCCTGTTCCCTTTATAGAAAACCAAGCTGGCATACCCCGAAGGCAGCTTGTATTTTCCTTTATCAGCCGGCGGTCAGGTCGATGGCGGCATCAGCACCGCGTTATGAAATCTCGGACCTGCGGCTCGGGTGCTATAAATATCGCAGGTCTCGTGCTAACCAACTATCAGTGCCCGAGGAAACGTGCCGGACAACGTACAGCCAGCACAGCTCAGCTCAAAAACACACAATTGCCACAACAATGAGGGTGCAGTTCTTCTTGTTGTGCCTCGGCCTGAGTGCTCTAGTCAGCGGAGGAGGAGGTAAGTCCCAAGCAAAGTCACAGTGATCTACGCAGAAAACTAACCCAACTGTACTATTATTTGCTATAATCAATAGCCACCTCCCATGAGTCCGAGAGGCGGATGCATCCAGTGTTTTCCCTGGTGGGTTCCAACCCCCTGGGAGGCCGGTCCAAGCGCGCCATGCCCCAGATCGTATTCGATGCAATAAAGGCCGAGGAGCGCTACGCCGAATACTGGCAGGGTTTGGCGACTCAAACCCTGGAGCAGCAGCTGGAGAGCAAGCTGAGGCTCAACACCCAGCTGGCTCGGAACGTGATGCTCTTCATCGGCGACGGCATGTCCATACCCACAATTACGGCCGGACGGGTGTACTTGGGCGGCGAGGAGAAGCAGTTCGCCTTCGAGCAGTTCCCCTATGTGGGTCTGAGCAAGACCTATTGCGCCAACATGCAGGTGGCGGACTCCGCCTGCACGGCCACCGCCTATCTGGGCGGCGTCAAGGCCAACTACGGCACAATCGGAGTAAGTGCGGCGGTGCAGTTCAAGGATTGCCAGGCGCAGGCGCAGACCGCTCACCATGTGGCCTCCATTGCGGCCTGGGCCCAGAAGCAGGGAATGGCCACCGGGCTAGTGACTACCACGTCGGTTACTCACGCCTCACCAGCGGGTGTCTACGCGCATCTGGCCAACCGGAACTGGGAGAACGATGCCGAGGTCGTGGCAGATGGCGGAGATCCCAGCCTGTGTCCAGACGCCGCTGCACAGCTGATAAACAGCCCCGTGGGTCAGAAGCTTAATGTGATCATGGGCGGTGGTCGCGAGAACTTTTTGCCAAAGAGCGTCACGGATAGCAGTGGAGCACCAGGACGTCGCCTGGATGGACGCAATCTCATCGAGGAGTGGAAGAACCAGCACACAAACAGTGCGCATTACGTGGAGAACCGGCGGCAGTTGCTCGACCTCTCCAATCACACCTCGCGGGTGTTGGGTCTGTTTGCGCCCTACCACATGGCCTACCACCTGGACGCCAATCCCAGCGAGCAGCCCACCCTGGAGGAGATGGTGCAGGCTGCCATGAACGTGCTAGAACGCCAGAGCGCCGGTCGGGGCTACTTCCTGTTCGTGGAGGGTGGTCGCATCGATCACGGTCACCACGACACCCTGGCCCTGAGAGCCATCGACGAGACGGCGGAGTTCGACAAGGCGGTGAGATTTGCCAGGAGTCACACCAGCACCGATGACACCCTGATCGTGGTCTCCTCGGATCACTCGCACACCATGTCGCTGGCGGGCTACTCCAGCCGGAAGAATGACATTTTCGGGATCAACGACGGACAACTGGCGTCAGATGATCTGCCCTATGCCACCCTCAGCTATGCCAACGGCCCTGGCTACAACAGCAACTACCTCAAGGAGGGCGGAGCCGTCAAAAGAAAGAATCTGCGCGCCATCAACATGAAGAATAAGGACTTTATGTTCCCCAGCACTGTGCCTTTGGAGTCGGAGACACATGGCGGCGACGACGTGGCCGTCTTCGCCAGTGGACCCTACGCCCAGCTCTTTACCGGAGTCTACGAACAGCACTTTATCCCTCACGCCCTCGGCTACGCGGCCTGCCTTGGCGAGCGAAACATGTGCGCGGATGGAGGCATCGCCCGGAGGCCACGATGAAGCTTCGCCAGAAGTCTCAGGGATCACTGTATTATTCTCGTTCAAGAGAGCAGCCACTAGGTTAAGTCAATACGTTAAGGGGGAGGGAGAACATTGATTTGTATAAGAAAATATGAAAATATACAAATAATAATTTAAACTTGCCGGGACTTATCGATAGCAAATTAATCATTTTACGATAACCCCTTAGCGATTACACGCCGCCAAAAGCAAAAGAGGTTAGACAACATCGATGAAAACATCGATGTCCGCGAACATCGATGTTTCTCCACCTCTAAAAAGCAACCGCGCGTCAAGATTTCCTCCCATCGCGAATACGGCCACACAGCAACGGAGCACAACAAAAATACGTATTTTTCTGCCCACCAAAGTGTTGAAAACCAAGCTGAGGCAGCGCTGCAGGAGCCAATATCCAATGTAAACGATTAACTTAAGTGAGTAACATTGCCGGAGCGGCAATTCGTCACATTTGCGCAGTTGGCCGGGCGCTGAACGAGCTTTCCAGAAGAGTGTGCGAGCGTCCGTGTGTGTGCGTGTGTGAGCAACCAGTTTCCTAGGCTCCGCGACTTGCGCTTCTCCGACTGCCATGTGTGTATGTAACGAAAACAATAACACTTTGCCCACGCAGTGCACAAGGCAGTCCGAAAGTTGGCCAATTCCGGATCATCATCATCAGCAGCAGCAGCAGGCGCAGCAGCAGCAGCAGCCCTGCAAGGCGATTACGTTGACCAGCCAGCCAGCAGGGAGCTTGATTTATTAATAATTATTGCCCATCGGCATCGGACTGTGTGTAGTGGTGACTTCAATTGTTGTCGTCATTCACCTTGAATCTTGAATCCGGGCAAGGTAAGCGTCCAAAAGTCGCTCCGGATATACATATGTGTATCGCCACGCTCCATTGGACGCTTTGCGATGAACTATAAAGCGGTCGCACAGCAATTTCGCTCGCCATGTGCTTGCATTCCATCATGACTTTCCATGATTACACGTCGGCAAGACAATTGCCTCGCCAGAAGTCGATGGCTTATCAGCCGCTGCAAGGGATCCACCGATAAGCGAGCCCACTTCTAATCGCAGATTGTGACTTGAAACAATTGGGATATATGTATCGTTGGGCGCACTGTTTTAAAGACCATTTTGTTTAATGTTTTATAGGAAAATGAAAGTAATATTTTCTGGCAATACTAAGGATCGAGTTTTTTGTCTAGATCAACAGCTCGAAGATTTTTGTTATTATTATTTACTAGTCAGAAGTTTAAAGTGCAATAAAGGAGTCATATTTAACCCTCTAATTGCTATATAAATTAGTTATGATACATTTACATGATCCAAATGCAAACTATAAGGGTATAAAAAGTTCGGTTTCCGTAACCTAGCCTTTTTTCTTGTTGGACTTTATTAAAATAAAGTTGTTCAATGTTCAAGTCTTATATATTTTCAATTAAATTTTTTGAAAATAGTTCCTATATAAATTAAGACATACTTTACTTGATTTTATGTTTCCTTTTTTTAATAACTTTGTTTTCAAATTTGCCCCTAAAATGTAATTTGGTCATTCGAAAAGACCTATGATTTTCAAGATAAAAAACTGTTAAATATAATCTTTTATATTCTTTCCTTTACTAAATGGCTGTTTTAAAAATCTTTAAAATACGTTTCTCAGAGCGTTTAATCATATAAAATTTTCTAATATATCAGAATGAGATTTCTTTGGGCTTGACAACAAATTTCTTGTGGAATTCATAGACATTGTTGAATGCCAAAACAAAATCCAGAAAGATTAGGTTTGAAAATAGCTAGGAAAATCGTACAAATTCATGGTAGAGTTTGTTTTCTATGTTACGCCAACTCTAAATCTCTTGATTTTGCAGATCTTGGAGTAAACATTCAGTGAGATTTCGTTTTTGGGTTTCTTATGGAAAGATTTCAGTGGCAGCCCAAATCCATACATGCATATATATTAACCCAATTCCCTATGACTAATTCGTGGCATCTCGGCTGCTGCCAAAATTTCTCTCTAATTAATTCTTAAACAACATAACACAACAATGGATGCAATAGAGACCCCCCCCATTGGGTGCAAGACCTTTAAACTGATTAATCGTCAATTTTTGATACACTCGCACACATGTGCAGCGCTGAATGTTTTCTATTATTAATTGCTGCTTTGCCAGCGGCGATCAAAGTTTCGCTCACTCTCTCCGCTCACGCTCTCTGTCTAATTTTCTCTTTGCTTTGCCATTTGTGCTTTGGTTTTTTGGCTCAGTTGTTGCTTTTGCTCGGTTTGTGCAACATTGGCGGGGATTCACAGTCCGGTGAGGGTTTGAAAAATCATGGAATTCAAATTTTATTACACAATTGTGACGCTCTCCATCGTCATGTATTGCCTTTATCTTTCGCTCTTTATCGAGCACATTCGATTGAACTTTGTTTCGATTGGGAAAAGTCGCGCAGAGTTCGCTTCGGACTATAGATTAGCTTCCCCCAGAGATACCATCAGCTGTGACATAGAACGCGACTTTATTTGCAGTGCATTTCATGTAAATATTTACATAAACGTGCTAGAGATTCTGTTCTTATAGCGTCATCCTATATGCAGTAGATGTCGGTTGAGAGAAGAAAATAAATAAAGCAAACAAAATGTATCGTAAAGTTTGCAATGCTGAACTAAACACATAATTCGTAAAACGATACGTTAAAAGATATCCTAAAATCTATTTTGTTTTGAGAACAACCCTAAAGAGTCAAAACGTAAAATATCATTTTAAATATAACAATTTCAAACTCACTTAATTGCGTGCAAACACACTCAAAATGCAAAAACAAAAGATATTTTCTCTTAGCGGGAGAGTGACTCATAACCGAAATCTACTGTCTCTCTGGCTAAAGCTAATTATTCTATTCGGCTACACCTCTTATCCCATCGATGCAATCGTCTCCAGCTGCGGCAGGTACGGGGGCAGGGTGTCCAGTCCGCCCGCCACTCGATCGAAGCTGAGGGCATGCCGCGGTGAAGTCATCAGCTGACGCACTCCGAAGGCCACGTCCTCGCAGCTGCTTCGCTCGCTCGGCTCTAGCTGCCAGCAGTTGAGCAGCAGCTGATAGAGATCCCCGTAGACGTACGCCGGCTGTGCGGGTCGCACTGCCACCCTTATGGCCTCGAGGAGCTGCTGGCTATTGGCCACAACGTTGGCATAAGGAGTACCGCCCAGGGAGCAGCACTCCCAGGCCACGCAGGCCAGTGACCACACATCGGAGCGGGCAGAGTGATGATTCTGGTGACGCAGCACCTCCGGGGCCAGCCATCTGCTGTGGTCCGGCTGCTGGCGATTGGTGTTCATGAACTGCAGCGGACCGAAGACGCTCAGCTTCAGCTTGGACTCACTGGTCACAAAAACACTGTGCGAGCAGAGCTGGCGATGCACAACCTGGCAGCTGGTCAGATAGGACATGGCACTGGCCAGTTCGTAAATCCACTGCAGCACGAGTTGCTCGGAGAGGGAGGTGATGCGCGGTGAAGGCGCCATCAGGCGGCTCTCTATCAGCCTACGCTTGAGACTGACGCGCTGCTGCTCAAAAATTAGGTAGAACCAGTCGGGACTGGCTGATACTCCGTAGAAATCCAGCAGATGCTCCTGCCGCTTTATATGCGTAAGCTGGCGCATCTCCCTTAGCAACTGCGCTTGGGTTACTCCATTCAGGTCGTCCAGACAGAGCACGTGCAGAGTGCAATCCCGAATGGTGTCGTTTGCGGAAACCTTCCCCGTAATGATCTCTCCGAAGCGCCCGTCCCCGATCACATCGTTCACGTTCAGGCGTAAGGCGTTCCTCGGTATTCGCTCGAATCCCTCCACCAGCTGTTGCAGCTGACTCTTAAAGTTTTCCGGCGAATGTGGCAGTGGTTCGTCCTCCACCAGGTAGCCATTGTTCTCTCGCTCAATGATTGGCGTCTGCAGGGTCATCTCGTGGCCATTGCGTCCCGTCAATCTTCGTCCGCGGCAGGTCTTGTAGCGCAGATAGAAGTAGGCGATGAGGCTGAGCAGCAGGCAGGTGCCAAAGATCACGCAGGTAACGGCCAAGGCGACCACTGAGGACTGGCCCTTGTCGAAGGTGGCGTAGCTAAAGTCGTCCAGCGAGGACACGTGCTGGTCGTGGGTGCCACGGCTGTACAGCGTCTTGGTCACGCCCTCGAGGGTGCTCACCTAGAAGCAGTAGTTGCATGTAAAGTTCTGCTTCAGTTAGCCAATCGAGGCCATGCTTTACTTACCACTCCCAGACTGATGTGCACATGGGCGTTCGGCGGATCCAAGGGTGCATTGTGATATCGTCCATATCGCTTGCCATCGCCCACCACAAAGCTCCGCGTTCGGTTGTCCTCCGGCCGATCGTAGTCCAACTCGGCGGCTATGTAGTAGGGCACTCCATCCTGTTGGGCCTTTTGCCAACTGCCCAGCAGTTGGGCGTCAAAGGGCTGGCTCAGCGCATTGTCCACATACTCAACAATGACGAGGAGCTGACTCACCGGTCCATTGTCATTTCGGATGGGAGAGAGCTCAACGGTGATTGTGCGATCGGTACGGCTGAGGATCTTGGGCTGTGCTGGGGCAGGACTAGGCGTAGCCACCTGAAAAAAGGATTGTTAATAGTTTTACAAAACATTCTCCTCACTTTTCCAAGACAAACCCACCTCTGTGCTGGCCTGCAGCGTCGCCTGGCCGCACTCTGCCTCTCCCTGCGGCTGTTCCCGGCAGATGGCACGCACGGTGACGTTGTACAGCGTAGCTGGCTGCAGGTCCGTGAGCTCGAATTTGGTCTCCGAGCTCTGCACCATGAACTCTGGCTGCGGAAAGGCTGGCAGCGAGGAGAAGGTGTTCAAGACCTGGGCGCGAATCAGAAAGCTGGCCAGCTGCTGGTTCGGTAGAACTGCCTCCGCTGCCCCTGCGAGGAGGAGTTTCCTCGGCTCATAGGCATCCCAGGCAACAGTGAGGCTATTCTCGGTCTTGTCGGCCACATGCAGATGATGCGGCGCCGGCTGCCTGCTGGGCGTCGTGGAGTAGTACGAGTGCACACCAACGCCGCCGCAGTACTGCGCCTTGTTGGCCAGGCAGCGGGTGTTGCACAGCTGCTCGTCCTGCTCCTCCGTCGGCACGATGGCGTTCGCGCAGAAGCACTTCTCGCCCGCCAGGACGGCATAGTGGTGCTCCTGGTGCTCGCAGATCTCGATGCAGGTCTGCGGGGTCTTGGCGTACACGGATTCCTTCAGCAGATCCGTCCTGGCAGTGTAGCAACCGACGTAGTAGTAAACCGGGTTCTCCTCGGGAGCGGGCGCCACTCCTGGCAGGGACCAGCACATGGCCACGAGGCCGAGCAGCAGAACTGGGCGGTGTCCGCTTCCAAATCCGCGCGTTCTCGGTTCCATGGCGACTATGGGGCGTATGGCAAATGAGCACCTCCTGTGCGACGGCCACCCTGATTGGGACTAATTAAACACAGCTTTTTTTTATTCACGGGCACCCAATTTAGGCGAATTAAACGATTATTCTTTTTCCCCGCTTCAACATTTTTCCAAGCGGCCCTGTTCTTACTCTCTCTTGTTCTTCTTCTGCTGCCGCTCGGTGTTGTGTTGTTGCTGTTGCTCTCGGCAACTGTTTCCAGTTGACTAATCGCTGGCACAACTGTTGCTGTTACTCTTCAGCCTCGTTGTTTACATCGACCCGCAAGGCGGCGGTCCGGCAGAGTGAGCGTGATGGCTACTGGCGCAGCTTTGGCACCCGATCGGCGGAGTATAGCGAACCTGCTCACACACCTGCTTGACAAGCCGAGCTCTGGCAGGTAGTCACGGCATTGCCAGGTGCGTTTTGGTTCCCATTTGAAATCTGTGAATCAGCGCGCCAAAGACAGCAGCAATGTCCAATTTAATTATGTGGCCAAGTGTTAATTGGACAGACGCAACTTTGCTAGAACTGCAGCTGCCAGTTGTCCCACCAGCTATGTGTGCCCCCCTTTGCTCCTCTCTAGTGGGGCCTGCCATGTGGGCAGCGGAAGAGAGTGGCGGCGCTCTCGTCTAGCGATCGCCTCTCTCTCTTTCACTATTCCATTGACTAAGCCAGAGGTGACTTGCGTGTTGTTTGTGCAGTTTGATTTGGTTGACAGTCGCGCTGGTCGTTATTCCGCGACTTATATTCCCATTCCCGATCCAATCAGTTCAATTAAGAGCCAGCATAGCATTTTTCGGGCGATAATCGCGTGTCTGGCATAATTTCCCGATCTGCTGTCGCTGCTCTTCTTCTAGTTCTTGCTGCTGCTGCTGCTGCTGGTACGCTCTTTGTTTTGGCTGCGCTTCCAATTAGAATTCAAGTCGCCGGCGGTCAACTGCGTAGTGCGGCCAAAGTTGTCGACGTCATCACGGCGCAGCAAATGAAATTAATGTTAATTTTAATGTGCTGCGGTCGGTCGGTTGTGCTTGTGCCCGTACTTTCAATTGAGTTTAATGCGTTTAACCCTACTTGGAATTGGCACAAGTGTGTCCCTAAAACCCTTTGAAAATCAGAACAAACGTTAAAGAAAGTATGGGAGTTTTACTTTAATTTATATCGAAATCTCAGCTGGAAAAACCTGTTTGAAAAATTGCCTAATTGGCTATTCGTTTATGAAATTAGAAAGAACATTTTAATTTTATTCATTAAAAGCTTTTTTACCGCCTTTTGCACAGAACACTTATAAAAACAAATTTGTTTCTTTATTTTCGGTATAATAACTAAACTAAAAAGATAACAAAAGAAACATTTTTTAATAGAAGAATGTTTTCTTTTATAATCACTTCAACAAAACAGTTGTTTTCTTGTTTGGTTGCAAAGTACTGCTCATTATGATAACTCTTTTTATATCTTTTTAAATGGGCAACTGCTTCCAATTTTTGCACACTTGTAGCCTTAATTTTCTTATGTGTATATCAAAAGGCAATACATTTGAGTGATATTATTTTTACTACTCATCGGCAGTCATTGGTATTGTATAAACTTATCTGGCAATAATACACATTGATAGTTTTATTTCAGAGATAAAGAGTCTACGTTTTATCTATCAAATAAATCATTTTTTCTAGTCTAGCAGTTTTTGGTACTTCACTATTTCTGTAAAATTAGTATTTATTATTGAGTTAAGGAAGGAATATATATAGGAAAACACATTCTTTCATAAATATGAATTATATCTACATAAATATCATTAATTAATTAAATATGAACAATAAGTTGAAGAAGCCGTAAATCTAGTATTGTTTCAAGAGCATCTAGTTAATCTATTTCTTGTATGATCCCTTTTACGCACTTTCAAAAAATTGGCCGTTCTCAGACACTGATTTGGTTTGGTAATTTTCTAACTACAAAGTTCAAAGTACATTCATATATATCCCACGCACCTGAACAATTCCGATTACATGATGCGGCTGCTGCTGCCGCTGAAATCTTCTGACAACGCGGAGCAGCGCATGGTTGGATTTATTTTTGGCCGCCTCTCATAATTGCAGGCCGCGTCGCTTGTGGCTTGTGTCTCGTTGTTGTGCCAAAATTAAATGAACTCGCAGAAGCTTGCGCAATTACCGTTAGCCCCCGGACTCGCTTGATTCCCCTTCCGCCCTGCAACTTGCTCCCCCGCTTTGCCGGAAGTGGGAAAGAGCATAGCAAACATTCACGTTATTTACAATAATTTTTTTCTTTTTTCTTCCAGGTGACACTTTAACAAATCCCCTCAAACAATAACAAGTTGATCGTCGGATATTCCCAAAACGAAGCCCTTCAGTCACATAAAAACACATTGAAACGCTAAGCAAACAAAAAAAAAGACAGGCAAGAGCGAAACAGGAGCGCAGGATAGCAGGATAGCAGGACAGCAGGACAGCAGGCGAGAAATCCAGAATGGGCGGCTCGGCAGTGCAGGTGATCAACGCCTCCGAGGAGCACACGTTCGTGCTCAACGAGGAGGCCCTGAGCGAGGTGCTCATGCGGGACGAGGTCAAGGACCGGTTCGTCTGCGTCGTCTCTGTGGCGGGGGCCTTTCGCAAGGGCAAGAGCTTCCTGCTGGACTTTTTTCTGCGATACTTGTACTCAAAGGTGCGTGTATGCTCTCCAAGTTTGCTACATATATTCCAAGTAATTCTTATTCTTACTTCCTGTAATCCTCAGTATGTGCACCAAGATGTGTCGGATTGGCTGGGTGATGAGTCAGAGCCCCTGTCCGGATTTTCGTGGCGCGGCGGCTCCGAGCGCGACACCACCGGCATTCTCATGTGGTCCGACATTTTCCTGCACGACTACCCCAGCGGCGACAAGATAGCCATCATCCTGCTGGACACACAGGGCGCCTTCGATAGCCAGAGCACGGTCCGGGATTGCGCCACTGTCTTTGCGCTGAGCACGATGCTGTCCTCTGTGCAGATATATAATTTGTCACAGAACATCCAGGAGGATGACTTGCAGCACCTGCAGCTCTTCACCGAGTACGGCCGCCTGGCGCTGGCTGACACCGGCAAGAAGCCGTTCCAGCGCCTTCAGTTCCTTGTCCGCGACTGGAGCTTCCCCTACGAAGCGGAATACGGAGCCCTCGGTGGTGACAAGATACTCAAAAAGCGGCTGGAGGTGTCCGACAAACAGCACCCCGAGCTGCAGTCCCTGCGCCGCCACATCTCGTCCTGCTTCACAGAGGTGGCCTGCTTCCTAATGCCACATCCGGGTCTCAATGTTGCCACGAACCCTCAATTTGACGGAAAGCTCAAGGATATCACGCCCGAGTTCAAGAACAGCCTGCGAACCCTGGTACCCATGCTGCTGGCGCCGGACAATCTGGTCTACAAGGAGATCAGCGGCCAGCGAGTGCGGGCACGCGATCTCATCCAGTACTTCCAGTCGTACATGAACATCTACAAAGGCAACGAGCTGCCCGAGCCGAAGAGCATGCTGGTGGCCACCGCCGAAGCCAACCATCTGACTGCCGTAGCCGCCGCCAAGGAGCTGTACCAGCAGCTCATGGAGGAGGTGTGCGGCGGCACGCGGCCGTACTTAAGCACCGCCCACCTGGAGACGGAGCACATCCGGGTCAAGGACAAGGCCCTCTTCCAGTTCGCCACCAAGCGCAAGATGGGCGGCGAAGAGTTCACCGAGAAATTCCGCCAGCAGCTGGAGGACGATCTCGAGGAGGTCTTTGTCAACTACCGGGCGCACAACGAGAGCAAGAACATCTTTAAGGCGGCCCGCACCCCGGCGGTGTACTTCGCCTGCGCCGTCATCATGTACATCCTCAGCGGCATCTTCGGCCTGGTGGGCCTCTACACGTTCGCCAACTTCTGTAATCTGGTCATGGGCGTAGCGCTGCTCACGCTGGCTCTGTGGGCCTATATCAGGTAAGATAAAGCCAATTTTTCCAAAGATTAAAATCGAGAGAAACTCCCTGTGACTAACCCATGTCCTTCCCTTTTCAGATATAGCGGCGAGCTGAGTGACTTTGGTGGCAAGTTGGATGATTTTGCCACTCTCATGTGGGAGAAGGTAACTGATGAAGCCTCTTATTTTGGTTTACAAATATTAATCCGTAATCCCTTTATCCCCGACAGTTTATGCGGCCCATCTACCACGGCTGCATGGAGAAGGGCATCCAGCATGTGGCCACGCATGCGACCGAAATGGCTGTGGGCGGAGGCGGCGCGGCCGGTTACCGATCCCAGACATCGGTGAATGCGTCCAATGGCAAGGTGAAGCGCTCATGAGAATACGCCCAAGGAGTGCAGCACAAGACGCAGCAGCCGCAGCAGCAGGTGCCACCGCCTAACATCAACTGCATCAATAACAACATCAATAATAACAACAACAACAATGCGGCATACAAATCAAATAAAAGCAGCAGCAACAGCAACAACGAGGCCCGCGGTTTCATCCACAACATCTGGCGTAGGTTCACCAACAGCGGTGTGTCCAACGAATCAGTGGCCAAAGCCACCAGTCCAAGCCCCTCGGCCCCAGCCCTCAACAGTAGTCGCAAAAAGCGCAAGGCGAAGCGCAACTAAGTGTCCAGGCAGGCACCCCGAAAGGAAAAGAAGTCAGCCCCCCCTCTGGTAGTATGTATAAACCGACGAAAACTCCTTCTACATAGTGCGTGAGAAGCGGAACAAGAAACACAAATGTCTAGCTATTAAATGCCCTGAAAGGAAGTTGTTTTTATATTGCATCCAATTTTGAAGTGTAGTTGGTCTAAATTACGTATATATATATATTTAAGGATCATTAGTAAGTGGCTCGCATCCGTTGAGAAGTAACATTTTAAATTGTTTTTTTACATACGATATGCGTATACACACATATATGAAATTCAACGCTGTAATATAAAGAGATCGCTAACGAATTTAATTTGTTTAATTTCCCCACACTTCCCCTTGCCCCTTGCCCCTTGCCTGCTCCATCCCATCTCATCTTTTGGTATAGAATTCCATAAGCAATCTATGTATAAAAAGAATGTGCACATTGTTGTTGGCTGGTTTGCTAAGCGCCTTATTTTGCCACCCCTTTGTTATTACAATTAGTTAAAAAAAATAAAATAAAGAAAAATAATAAAAAAAAGAATATTAAAGAAAAACATAAGGAAATCATTGCCACCCATTAAAGTTGAACACAAAGGCGCAATGCTGGTATATAGGTCATTAGTTTATCTTGTGCAGTTTACAGTATAGAAGTCTTGGTTTTGTTTCGATTTAAACGATAAATAAATAAATGTATGTATGATAACAGCTCACTAGCAGTTATGGCCATCGACAAATAAACAAAACGAAAATGCATTTTTTCTCCTTCAGCTGAGATTTGGATTTATTTATTGCCGCCGCAGCACTTTCCCTGGGCCTCGACTCCAGCCGAGCTTCTATCCTTCTTGCCTCCCGAAGCCGACTTCTTTGTGGAATTGCAATCACACTTGTCGGGACTGGGGCACTTGCATCCCTCGCTGCATTTCTGCGGAGTGCACTTGCAGTCTGTCAAGGATAAAATATATTATTATAAAGAGGATTTATAAGTGGTAATTGTATAACTCTGTAGCTTTTTTCCTGCTGTTTTATAAAAATGCTGAAGTCGATATCATGACTCACCTTTTCCACAAGATTCGCAAGGCATGTTTGTAATTTTAGTTTGCAGAATTTCCGTTTTACAAATTGATGTCCCTTCTAATTTAGAACCGATTGGTACACTGAATTTTTTAGGAAATGATTTTCAGTCAACTCCAACCCAGAAATGTGACATTTGGCGCAGCGCATGCGTGCTTAAGAATTTTCCGGAATGGAACACACGACCGGAAAACGACAGCAACAGGTTGAAACAGGAAAGGAAGCCGACGTTTTTATACCCTTTCAGTTATTAAAATCGCGCTCGGTAATTTAACTTAAAGGATTCGACATATAAATCAAAAAGGTATTACATTTCTCTTGTATTCGTGCCTAAAGGATTATACAAAAATTGTCAAGGAAACCTAATTAAAAAGATTTATTCAGATAACTCATAGACAGCTCCTATTTTGCATACAAACGGACAGACTGGCATAGCTAGATCGACTCGGCTATTAACACTGATCAAGAAAAAAGAAACCAAAAATCCGTATACTAAAATTCCACCCAATAAATAAATTTCAGTCGATTCAATTACATATCGTTTAAACTTATTATTCTCATGATTTTTTAATGTGTAATTTAGATTTAGTTTTGGGTGTTTTTTTGTTGTTTTTTTTTCTCTGTTTTTTGTTTGTTTTGTTTTTCAACATTACATTGGGTGTGTGTTTCGATTTCGATCGTTTATATTTTGTGTGCTTAGAACTATCAATATACGCGACCCGCTCTTCGTTCACTTTATTTATTTATTTTTAAATCATTATCATTCTTGTCCTGTTGTGTTTCACCGTGGGACAACTCTCTGCTTACGTGCTAAACATTACATTTTATACTTCCGTTCGATCGGCTTGCGTTATGCAATTTACAATTGAAAATGATTATGACATATTTGCAACACATCCAATATTTAAAATGGTTCTTTACGCTCTATTATAATAATATCGGTTCACTTCTAACGTATGTATTGTATATGGTGCATTGGGGGGAATAGGGAATAGGGAGTGGGACTAGGACGATAGAAGGTAAGCAAATGTTCTTAGCATCGTTTCATAAATGATACTTAATGGATCTAATACAACATATATAGATATTAGCGTCTCGTAAGCCGTTCGCTCGCTCTCCTGCTCAAACATTCAATTTGTAGTTCTAGTGCTGCCTCTAATTCACATGTGTTTAAACTTTTGTTTTGTTTTTGGCATAACAAATTTCTCCAATGGGTTTTCATAATAAACTTCCATCTGAAAGGGGGATGGGAATCTTCGTGCTTGGAGGATGTCTTAACTTAATTACATTTATCGCTATATATTGAATATATGTGTGTGTGTTTCTGTCGTGAATGTGATTGAATCTGTGAAGTGAGTTACCTTGCTATTGGTTGTTAGATGCTGCTAGGCTAAGTTTAACTAAGTGCCTACTAGTTCCAAGAGGTCTCCTGGGATAGACATATCTATAGCTTGCGTCTGTCGGATTTATTTAGGTGTGTGTTCGCCCCCAAGCCCACCATTAGCACCAACCTTGGGTTGCTTTTGCTTACGAGTACATATTGTGTAACATTGACCTTTGGCCACAAAATTCTTACAAGTTAGGAGCTCCGCCGCCGTGGCCAGCCGCCCCCCGGTGCCCATTATCAGTCGAACGTCTTTCCGAAAAACAAAATGCTGAGCAAATCGTTGAATGACAACTAAATCTGTGTCGGACTCGCCGCCTGGGACGTCGACGCAACGGCAGACGAAGCAGCTGGTGTGGGATCTCCACTGCTGCTCGCTGCTGGGGATTCCGCGGGCTGGTTGCCGTTGGTCTGACTGGTCGATGGCGATTGCGGCTCCGTCTCCATGTCCCTTTCTGTCTCCATGTTGCACCTGGTATCGCTGACCTCCGGCATGGGTTCGGGCGGCGTGCAGGCGCCCTTAGGCCGGGACGCCTTTGTAGCTGCCGCCGCTGATGTGGAGGCCTCCCCAGAACCCTCCTCGTTGGGTTCTTTATTCGCCCCCGCACTGGACAGACTTGAATCCCTCTTGAGAATGGCGAAAATGCTCTGGATGTACGATTCCATGGTTATCAGAGTGATTAGACGCTTCTCCCGATCCTCGTTGAGACGATCCTGAGCGGTCTTCTTGTTGGACGCCTTCTTGTTGCGCTTCGGTGTGGGTTCAAGCTCGTCCTCTAGCTCGGTCTCGTCATCCGATGACGGTATCGACGTCTTCTCCATCTGTTCGTCATCGCTGCCGGCGGGTGTCGGCGGTTTGGCACTGCCATCTGAAGTCTCTGGCTCGTTGCTGCTGCTTCCGACCGTCTCCATGGAGACATCTGTTGGTTTGTCGGCGCCATCCACCGATGCGAGGGCATCGTCGCCGTCTGCAAGCTCTGCCAGATCCTTTGCCTTGTCCTTGTGCGTGTCGCGTTTTTGCTTCTTGTTTGGAAATTGATCTGCCAAAGAAACGTTATTCAACGAATAGAATTTTCATCATAAGTAGCGAGGAATGTACATATACATATTCTTTGGTATATCTTACCTCGCTCCGACTCCTTCCTGAACCTTTCGCTCTTGTTTTGAAGCGCCCTCAGAGAGCCTCGCAACTCCTTGCGCACTGAGGCCGGCACTCCGGTGGCCTGAGCAATGATTCGAATGGCAAACAGATCGCCGCACAGCTCGTCGATGTCGTCCTTGGAGTGCATGCCGTAGTTGATGGTGTAGATCATGCGTGCCACCGGTAGCTGGGCGGCCACCTTGTGGTAGTACAGCTCCAGGAACTCGCGCACGCATGCATCCTTGAGCATGCTGCGCTCGTCCTTGAGGACATTGTGCAAGTACTCCACAAACAACTGGTTTTTTACTAGCAGCTCCACGTATCTAAAAAGGTATGGAGAGCGTATTAGAAATCAATAGTTCACAGATCACTCGGTTTACTCACTTGTGTGTCAGGGCGTTGTTGTGAATGCCCACCCAGAACTTGGGGAAGTAGTTGAAGTGCAGCGGCGTCGACTCGATGGCCACTAGGCACTGCAGCTTAACCAGCGTGTCGTTCAGCGTGCCCGTGTTGACACACATGCGCATCATGACGTCGATAAAGTCGTGATAGGGCCTGTAAAAGGCCTCCACCTGGGCGTCGTACTCCGCATCCAAGCCACGCGGCGTCAGCTCCGCCAGGGCAACGCACATCTGGACCATGGGTCGCGGCGGACGAGGCGAGTTCTTGGCACCGAGGGGCCAGGGGGAGTGCTTAGCCCCGCGACGGGGGAAGTACGGTCCTAGGGGTCCGATGGCATTGGGGGCATTCGCCACGGACAGGTGACAGTTGATCAGGATGGGGGCTAGAATGCTAATGGCCTCCAGGCTGGTGTTTCGCACCAGCTCCTTGAGCACCTCCAGGGCCATGCGGCTGATCTCTGGCGAGTTGAAGGTGTTGAGCAGCGTGGCCAGCCGCTTAACGGCATCCGGCAGGGCCTTTGCCAAGGCCGAGTGCTGGTGCTGTTGGCGCAGGAAGTGCTGCTGCTGGAACTGCATCTGCTGGAGCTGCTGTAGCTGCAGGTGCTGCTGCATCTGCTGTTGCAGCTGTTTCTCCTTCTGCTGCGGCGTTTGGGGTGCCTGCGTCTGGCTCTGGGACTGCTGTTGCTGCTGCTGCTTCTGCAGCATCTGCTGTTGCTGCAGCTGCAACTGCTGCTCCAGCTGCTGCTGTTGCTGCTGCTGCTTCTTCTGTGCTGGACTATCGGTGCGCGTGCGCAACGTGGCCAGGAGAAGCAGAAGTTCCCCCAGAAGGTCGAACAGGTCGCCGGCCACATGGCAGGCGGTGGCCTCGTGGTGCATGGAATGTAGAGTGTGCAGCGCCTCGAAGCACATCTCGATACCGCCGTTGAAGATCACCATGGTACGGTCCTCCTCGTTGTCCACTGGAAACCAAGAAGTCGACGTTTATAAGGATTCAGGGAGGAAGGCTAAGGGGTAACAAGATCTCTCACCCAGTATCTTCAGAGCACTGATCAGCGTGGACCAGGAGACGCGCGCATCAAGGCTGCTTGTGTAGGACACAATCACCGCCCTGCGGAACTGGGTGACATCGAGCTTCTCCTGCTCGCTGGCATCCGGATGGCGTGTGGCGAACAGCGCCATCAGCTTGAAGAGCTCATCCACGGCGGCAGCGTACTGGGTGGGATGCGGCGTGATGTTTTTGAAGGCCCACTGCAGGTTCTGGTGCTGCGACAGCTGGCGGGTGAGGGCGCGGCTCTGCTCGCAGCACAGGCGCAGCAGGCCGTAGTAGGCGGGCAGCATGGATCGGTTGTAGGTGACGATCTCGGCATCGTCATGGTCAGCCCTGTGAGATAAAGTGAATGAATTACACAGAGAACACACCAAAGAAGATAAACTTTATCCTTACAGTATGTAGTTAAATGCAATGTTGCGCGTAATCTCCGGGCAATTGGCCACCTGGGCAGCATTCTCCGGACAGTCCACCAGCGAGTGGTGCCAGAAGGTCAGAAGTGCGTGCTTGTTGTGATGGGCCGGCACACTCGGCTCCGACAGCCGTGGATGGAACAGCTCCCACAGGGAGCGCATGAACGAACCTATCTGTAAGGGCGAAAGCACACTTAGTAAAGAAGCTTAGGGAAGGGTAACGGAGGAAAGCTGCTGCCAAACTTGCCATTAGTTTTTCAGTCTTTGAAACCATACAATAGCTGAGCAGGTTGAAGTAGGCGGTCAGCTTAGTGGTGCCGTGGGCTCCGATATCCGCATAGACCCGGGCGGGTCGTAGCAGCCGCAGGAGCAGCGTGATCACCTGGTGCAGCACCACCTGGGCATCGCTGTTGATATCGCTGTGAAAAGAAAAGAAATATAGTCAAACCTGATGCTTGACAAGGTCCTCGGAACCTCTAGTGACTTACCGATAGCTGTGCGGATTTAGGGCCAGCAGCTTGTGCTGGGAATGGGCTCGGAAATTGGCCCGGAAGGGCTGCGAGGGCACCAGGGCGACCAACAGGAAGGCGGCGGCTAAATCAGAAAGATCGACATGTTACCCAATTGATGAAAGATGGAAGTGTAGCCCCGCATACCATTTCGCACACGTGTGTTGTCGTGGGCCAGCAGGAACTGCTCCAGCCACTGTTCGGCGGACTGAAGGATCCAGGTGTGCGCGATCTTGTTCTTGGTGGCCTGCAGCGACAGCCAGTCGAGCACAGACTGCGGGCAGTACTCGGCCGCGTCCCACATGCGCGGCAGGATGAGCTGGGTGTAGCAGGGCAGGCCCACCGGGCCGGCCTGCGTCTCGGTGAGCAGGGTGAGCAGCTTGAAGAAGGGCGCGCACAGTTCCGTGTGCTTGGTCACCGAGGCGAAGAGCATGCCAATGATCTGCGTGGCGAGCCGCTCGTCCCAGCGGCAGAGGGCGTGGATTAAATGCTTGGTCTGGTGCGGATTAATGCCGTCCTTTATTTGTTGATACAAAAATGGAAACCCCTACAAAATATATGCGAAACTTTTAACACATGAACTGAGAAATCAAAACTGGAGTAGGGAATATGCAATTGGTTTTATATCTTGATTGCTGTGGGACTTTGATTCGGATGAGTGCAGGTAGTGGATTGGTGAGGTTCTTAATTTCTTGATTGGTGGAATGCTTGATTGGTGGATAGGTGGCAATGGTATGGCTAAACGGAATATACAACGCTTTCCAGCTTTTTTAGTATCACCTTGCCGCCGGCAATCGCGCTGAAGTCTTTGGGCGACAAACGCAGTCGGAAGTCGGCGCCGCGCGATCTCTCCACCAGACTGGCGCACAGGGCAATCATCTTGTCCAGGGAAGCTGGCCGCATCTTCTCAACCGACAGCGCCTCGTCCGATGAGTTGTCCTCGTTGTCTGAGCTGATGTCGATCTGTAAAGAGAACTTAGCAGCTTAGCAGAGCCCCAAGAAGGATTACTTTGCATCCAACTAACGCTATCGGTCTGCTTATTGCCCAAATAGAAGTCCACCAGGCTCTTGAGTATTCCGATGCGCAGCAGGAACATGGCCTCCTCGTCACCCATGCGCGAGAACTCGCACAGCAGGCTAAAGTACTCCGAGAGGTGGCGCAGGTGCGATCGGGCTCCGTGCTCAAGCAGCGAGATAAGCGAACCGATGAACCGCGTCACGCACGAGGCCTGGCCAATCAATTCCTTGCCGTCCTCGTCCGTTTCCACATCCAGATACAAGTCCGCATGCGAGGCACTACCGCGAAAATCATTAATGGGAGAACAATAAAGGTTTATTGAGTCCGCTTACCGCAACCGTTGGATGACATGAATGACCAGGCGCTGGAACATTTGTCGCACCATCTGGTTGGGACACTGGATGAGCACCTGCAAGGGCCAAAAGGGCTCCAGGGACATGTGCGAGAGGAACCACTCGCAAGCCTCCTGGCTGGCATTGAACTGCTTTGTCAGAAGCTCCACCCAGGGCACCATTGTTGGCTAAACAGTAATAAATAGTAAATTAATAGAAAATATCTATATATCTATCGATGTGTTTAAATATATATCGATCATCTATTTATCAATATTTTAAATATCAATACATCAAACTACGATATTTCAAATACAATATCAACCACAACTTTTATATCGTTATATTAATAGGACTTCTTACGACATTAATCCCTAGCATGTACTCGCTAACCCACCTTCTCCTTGGCATGAATGAATGTCTCGATGAAGAACGACACCGAAAGCTTGGCGGCCATGCAAGTGACGTCCGACTCGGATATTAGGGACTGGGGTATGTGGCCACAGATCTGCCACATAAAGCTGGAAAAGAACACAGACAAGGTTTGATGAGGTTTTTTAGGCCTCAAGCTAATGCTTTCACTCACTTGAAATAGGTGTGCTCGAAGATGTTGCGATCCTGCAGGAACTGGCGGTTGTCCTGCCAGATCCAATCCTCCAGCTCTTTATTCAGCAATGGACGAAATAGTTGCAGCTTCTGGACAGCCTTCGATGTGGAGGGCTGCGGCTCGTTGCTGGCTTTGTTGTGGCTATTGTTGTTGCTTGGCTTATGATTATCACAATTGGCTGTTGGCTTCTCCACGTCCTCCTGGCTCATCTCGCTCGTCTTTACCTCGGCTGTGACCGCCTTCTCTAATTTATCTCGTTCGCTTTCACCCTCTGCTGGCGACTCTTTCTTCTCTAGCTCTCCCTCATTAGGCTTGGCCTCCTTTTGGCTGTCTTCCTTAGCCGACTGCTCCTTTTCCTTAACCGTATCTTTCTCCTTCTCCTTCTCCTTCGTCACTTTCTCCTCATCGTCTACTTCTACGTCTACCTCCGACTTGCTCTCACTGGATGCGCTAGTCTCTAGCTTGGTGGGCTCTTCGACCTCCGATTTCTCCTCCACGGTGGGACTGGGCGTGGGAGTGACCAGCAGCTCGGAGTGCCGGCGCTGCAGGTGCTCCGGCAAGCGCCGCTCGTAGAACAGCATGTAGGCGGAGTTGGTCTTTTCAAAGCTAAAGTCTAAATACTTCTCGGTTACCGAATCGTACGTCTTGCTCTGCAACAGGAAAACCCAGAGGATCATGAGACCTGAGGAGCTTAAGATGATAAGAGATATTCCCAAACTCACCGTCATCTCGCCACCGAAGCACTCGGCTGCGATCTGGGATGGATCGAAGGGCTTCACCTCGGCGTCGTTGAACAGGAACCAGCGCTCGTGCGGATGGTAGCTGTTCTTCGTTCGTTCCTTGATGAAGCTATAGTAGTGGCCGCCATCCGCAGTGCCCGTGTGCACGGTGACGCCCACCAGCTCGTACCTGAAGGGGTTAACGCCACATAAAGCAAAATATAACAGGTAAAATGTGTACAGCACTCACTCGTAGCACTCCTCAATGTCCGCGTCGAGGGAGGCCTCTGCCCTTTCGTTGTCGTTTTCATCGCCTCGGCCCGGCTCTGCCTCATCGTTCTCCCGCTCCTTTAGACGCTTCTCGCGCTCCTCCTTGTACTGCTGCGGCATCAGGGTCTTCTCCACGTAGTGGCACATGTTCAGCCGCAGCGGAAAGGAGAAGTGCGTGTTGACCTTCTCCTTGAGCATGGTCACCATGTTGAACGTGTATCGCATGGTGTTAAAGCACAGGATTTGGGGAAGCTTCTTGAAGCAGGCCCGCTTCTCAGCCCGCACCTTCTTGCCGCACTGCGAGCAGGTGTACATGTTGTCGCCCTCCAGGGTGTCCTTCACTGTAACCTCATCGAGGGACTCCTGCAGGTTGCGCATATCCGCCACCTGGCAGCGCACCGTATAGAACTCCTCGGCGGTGCGGGAGACATGGCCGCAGTCCAGCGAGACCACATTGTTGCTCAGGGTGCCGGAGAACAGCCTCTTAACCAGGTGCTTCAAATCGGGCGTCATCTCCTCCAGCTTGGACACCAGATCGATAAAGAACTCGGCCATGTCCTTCTGCTCGCCCGTGTTCAACGGCTGGTGGTCCATCTGGTACACGCGGCAGAAGCTGCGCGGGTTGTACGCCTTTCGTTCGGATTCCAGCAGGTAGGCGAACATCCTTTGCAGCTCCAGCAGCGTGGGTCCGTGCTTCTGGGCGGCCAGCTGCGGGACGCGCAGTATGGCCGCCCTCGCCTGCGGCATCATGTACAGGTGCTGGACACAAGAGGCCATGTAGCAGGTGGCGCCCAGATTGGTCAGTCCCACATAGCCGCACTCGGAGCGCCCCTCGTCGCGCGGCCAGTAGTCCCAGGGATACGGCTGCTTGGGTCCGGACTTGTGCTGGGCCAGAAGGCGTCCGTGGAGATAGGCGTAGTTGGTGGCGCAGCCGCGGGACAGCTCCACCAGTAGATCGTAGGCGGCCGCGCGGGACGTTCCCGACTTGCACTTGGGCTTCTGGCGATCCGCCGGCGACGGCATGTCGAACAGGAAGCCGATCAGTTGCTCGATGAAGGACAGCGCCTTGGGCGTGTACTTGAAGGTTGTGTCGTACTTGATGAGGTTGGACATGAGGTTCAGCAGCCCCACCAGTCCGTCGTCCTGGAAGCCGTGCCGCAGCTCGAAGTAGTCCCGCGTGAGGATGCTCTGCGAGATGCTTTCGCACAGCATTTCGATGTCAATGTGCTCCTCAGCCACCATTTCCGGCGAGAGGGTGTCCACGAGTCGAGCCAGCAGCCAGAAGTAGTCCCGGCAGGCGGGTCCGTACGGTTCCTTGCCCTCCTCGGAGAGCAGAAACTGCGTGTGCTGGGCAGCCGAGCTCATCTGCTCGGCCAGGGGCAGTAGCGCTATCAGCTTGTGCAGCAGCGGGGCCAGCAGCAGGCGATAGCTGTGCGCGTGACCCAGACAAATGCGATACAAGCCGGCGCAGATCTCCCGCCGCACGGCCGGCTCTGGATCCTCCAGAATGAACTTCTGCAGCCAGCGGCAGTGATCGCCATCGGCCTGGGCCCACAGCAGTCTTCGGGCCTCCGCGGAGGCGTGCACAAAGCTCACCAGAATGTTCATGGCGAACTGGATGAGCTGGGCCCGCCCCCAGAAGCCCGTGCGCAGCTGGTGGAACTGGTAGGGGAACACCAGCGAGCTGGCCGAGGCCACCTGCTGCTGCTGGTGGACTTCGTCGTTGAGGATCGACGAGAGGCGGGCCAGGCACTCCGGCACCTCCATCAGCTGCAGCATGAAGGGGTGTGGCCGGGACATCAGAACGTGCACGTCCGGCGAGTGCAGCTCCTCGAATCCCAGGAGCCAGAGAATGCGAAGCAGACTGGCCAGGCAGTCGTGGCGCCACTCGTTCAGCGCCAACTCCTTGGGATGGGCACTCTGCTGCAGTTGGCCGCCGCTGAAGATCTCGTAGAGGTGCCGCAGGCCGCCGCACTTGACGAACGCCTCACTCCACTTGTTGTCGCCTCTCTCCATTGCGGCTAGCGGTGGCGGTGGTGGCGCCGGTGATGGGGACGGTGGCGTGGAGCAGCCCAGTGGCCGCTCCTTTTCCTGCTGCTCGTAGGCATCGCCCTTCTTCTGCCGCTTGCTGTGCTGCTTGGGCTGGTTCTCCTTGTCGCCGCCGCTGCTGCTGCTGGCCTCTGTCTCCGTATCCTGCTGGCCAGAAGTCGGAGTGGGTGTCAGCGCGGCCTCCAGCTCGCCTTGCTCCTTGCCCGGCTTGGCGTCTGGCGTAGGTGGAGGCGGTGGCTGCTGCTCGTTGCTGTTTCGCCGCCTGCCCATCGAGGACTTCTTCACGCGAATCTGCTCCGGAGAGTGCCCAATGGCCAGGCTCCCATTGGACTCGCCGCCACGCCGGGAACTGCTGAGAGCCAGGCTCTCGACAATGTGCAGGGAGTACATGAACTTCTGGAGATTGTTCGGATCGAGGAGGTCCTTGAACTTTTGCTTGATCTGCTTTCGCTTTGAGGCCAGCTGCTCCTCCTCCCCGGCAGCGTCGAGCTGCTCCAGCTCATTGAGATCCGCTACGAGGCTCTTAAAGGCGTCCAGAATGTGCGGATTGGTGGGCAGCATGGCCAGGATGTCCCACACGCGACGCGACAGCAGCTGCGCCTTGGTGTGATGCTGCAGATTTACGGCCGAGCCCTGCGGCTTCATGTCTCCGAGGGTCTGCATCAGGCAGAACAGCTTCTCGAAATACTTCGGTTGCAGCAGCAGCACCGTGGGCAGGCACTCTTTAGGCGGAGGCGGCAGCATCGACGGGTGCTCCAGGTTCGATTCCTTCCGCCTGGCGCCGCGTCCCCCCAGCGATACGTAGACAATCTGGTTATCCTTGAAGCCGGCATCACCCAGGCTCCGTTCGTCGTAGTCTGAGGTCAGCTCCTGGCCCTGGGTGATGATGCGCAGCGGTCCATCGCTGAGCAGCAGACCGAGCACCGGAGCCACCAGGCCCGTTTGCAGGCTCTCCCACCACTTGGACACCTCCGCCTTGAGGTCAGCGATCAGATCGCAGGCGTGCATCTGCAGCAGGCTCTTCTCGGAGAGTCCAGCCTGCTGCAGGACAATCCGTAACGGCGGGCCCGCCCCCTCATTCTTCAGGTTGCTGTGCGACCCGATGCCTTTGCCCTCGATGGCCCAGCGGCGAAGATGGAAGGCGTAGCGGCGACGGAACGTATCCAGGTGAGTGTTCAACAGGAGCAAGCCGCGCTGCACCCGCATTAGAGCGTTCTCATCGTCGATACTAGAAAAAGAAGGTGAAAAACATAACTCCTGAAGGAACTTTCTTTCTTAGACGACAGATCCACTTACCTCTCCAGGGCTGTGGCCGCCTGGACCAGGTTGTCCATGCACTGCGAGACAAACTCCTTCTCGAGGCGCAGCTGCTGGCCCATGTAATACATGTTGATGTACTGGATAGCCGCCAGCGAGACCTCGTTGCTCTGGGCGCGCAGGGCGATCTTCCACAGGTGGTACATGCCAACGGCGCTGGCGCTGGACGAGATCTGCTCGCTGTGCTTGTCGTACTCGGCCATGGCAATGCGAGCAAAGCTGCACAGTTGCTGGAAAAGGCCCAGCGCCACCATGGAGAACTCCTCGGGCCGCAGCTCCGGCAGTTTCTTGAGATATAAATGCTGCAGTGCCTCGAGACCTAAAGCGTGCTGATCGCCACCCTTTGCCTGGGCCTGAAGCCACGAAAAGTAGCAGTCGGCGCACTCCGGATCGTGGGCCAGCCACTCCCACAGCGCATCCAACTGATCCAGCGTCAGTCGGAAGCTCTTGGGCGAGCCCACGGACGAGAAGATCGAGGAGAGGAACTGCAGCCGCACGGACACCTGGGTCTTGTGCGAGTACATCTGCTGCTGCGGCGGCTGCTCGCCGCCATTCTGGGTGGCCAGCTGCTCGGCATGGCGGCGGGCATAGTAGCGGATGTTGTTGAAGAAGCACTGCATCATGCGGTGGTTGCGCTCCGCCCACAGGGTCATCGAGTGCGTGTCCGAGGGTCGGAACTGCTGGAACGAGGCGAACAGCTTGGGCAGCAGGCGCAGGCTGACTATGACGCTCCTGTTGTTGGCCACATTGTACAGACAGCCTTCGATGAACTTGGTCCTCAGCTGGCGGTCCATGCTAAAGCACAGCAGCGTGGCCAGTGCCTTCTCCGCCTCCAGGGCCAGCGACTCGCCCAGTTGACCCTAAAGACGAGACGTTAGCTAAAATCCTGGGGAACTTCAAACGAGACTCACGATCTTATTGTCCTGCAGCAGATCCCACAGCAGCGTGTTCCCCGGCTGGCACACATCATTCAGCTTGAAGGAGGGCTGCACCGACAGGCCGCCGATCTGACTCGCCTTGGGCGATTGGTGCTGCTTGCCCGCAGACGGGCTTACCTCCAGCAGATCCACGTCCGAGTCCGACTTGGCCTTGGCCGCAGCAGCCACAGCCACGGCGGCGGCAGCGGCGGCTGCCACACTGGCCTGACGGTTCATGGCCGCCAGCGTCTGCTGGGCATTGCCAGTGGCCGCCGCGGCAGCGGCCACGGCAGCAGCAGCAGCCGCCACATTCGACTCCCCGGACTTTTGTAAAGCCATGGCCGACTGGGCTACCATCATGGCGGCAGCCGCGGCGGCAAAGGCCGGCGGAACGTCACGGCAATTGGCGCGGGAGCTCACCAACTGGGCTAGCTCCTCTTCGCAGGGCGAGACGTCCTCGTCATCGAAGTCGGCCAGGTTCTTCTCCGACTTGTTGCTCATGGGGGAGGAGTAGCTGCCGTCGTTCTCGGCACCGCTAAGCAGCTCACTGATGTTGGTTTCGATGGCTCGGATATAGGGTCCCTCGCCCTGGAGATGTTTCAGGACAGCGTCGGGCACCAGCTGGCTGGCTGCTCCGTCGCTACAATCGTCGCTGTCCGCCAGGATCTCGCCCTCGCCGTCGCCATCGCCGTCGGCATCGGCCTCGTCGCTGCTCGGGACATCCTCGGCTCCGTCCCAGATCTCCACCAGTTCGTGCGGCAGCATCAGCTGCTTGCTGGCCTTCTGGCGGCGTCGCTTGTTGCTCGTCTTCTTGCGGCTGCGGTGCAACTGGAGTTCCAAAGCGGCCCGCGACTGCAGCTCCTCCTCGCTGCTGGTGTTGTCGATGATGTTCACGATGCGGTTGTTTCTGGTCGTGATTTGAGGATTAGATTAGTAAAGAGATGCATTTTTAGACTAATAATAAGTTTCTACGTACACCAGGTCCACCTTGGCCATGTCTTCAGCTCCCAACGGGTTGCCCTTCTCGGTGGTGGGGTCGCAAATGTGTCGTCTGTGACGCGCCTGTTTGCACGGCGTAACACCATCAATGGGACTCTTTTGGCCAACACCTCCGACGCCACCGCCGCCGCTTGCAATACTGCTGTCGTCGGCGACATGGTCGTCCTCCGTGTTGCTGCCCTCGATACTCCCGCTGTCGGAGCTCGAGGCGGTGACATTGGAGCCCAGCAGGTGGTCCTGCATCAGGTTCATCTGGCTGCGCGAGCAGTCTCGGGACCACAGCTGCTTGGTGAGAGCCGACGCTATGTAGATGCTCTGCTCGGTGTGCTCCTTGGGGTCCATGCGGCAGAGCAGCGAGTACAGGTGCATGGCCGGGCGCGGCGCCAGGTTCTTGACCAGCGAGGGCAGGATGTCGTAGATAGTCTTGGAGCAATGCTTCAGCTGTGTGGCCTGCCAGATGAGCTTGATGTCCTCTTCGGATATTTGGTTCTCCACTGCCAGGAAATTGAGCAGGACGTGCGCCTGCTTAACGATCTCCACATGCAGATTGGGACCGAACAGGTGCTGCACAATGTGGTTCTCAGTCAGCCAGTTGGCGATGCGTTGGCCAAACAGCTCCACCTCGTTCACCGTCTCCGTGGTGCAGATCTCGTTGAAGAGGTTGATGTGCGAGTTGATTTGCGCCATGCCTAAAATTATAGTGATTATTTAATGAAGGAATGATTCGGTGCGAAAGGAGAACCTACCTGCCAGCCGCATGGTCAGCGTCGTCGATGTAAAGTACTTAAAGGCCAGGGCCAGGCCCTCGGTGTCAAAGTTGACAGTCACATCCAGAGGATCGCGCATCGAGGACCACACAAAGTCGGCCATGGCACGGGTGGCGGCGGAACGTAAACTCTGGTCCGACAGCTTGCACATGTACTGCAGTATGCGGCTGCGCAGCGGCACAAATAGCTGCGTGTTGCAGTGGTAGTTCAGCCAGAGCTTCACGTTCGAAATGGCGGCAGTCATCGAGTGGGCGGTGGACACCGGCAGGTCGGGGTGCTCGAAGCACAGCGACATGGCCCCAAAGCCGCCCGAGTTGCAGAAGAGGCTCACGTTGCGCAGCAGGTAGATGGGCAGGTCGTTGTCGTGCAGATCGCAGATGAGGGCCAGGTGGTGCGCCTCCTCCGCCTGCAGGTCGTCCAAGCGCGAATGCATGCCATGCTTGTGAGCAATGTACAGCGGGAAGTTGAGGAGGAACACCTTGGACACGAGCACCAGCAGTTTCTCCACCTCGGGCAGGATCCACGGCTCCTCGGTGTACTGCAGATGCGGTTTGTGCGTCGCCGGCGTCGGCAGTGGCGGTGGAGTGCTGGGACCCACCGGGGTATGCGTCTTCTTGGCCGGTCCATCGCCCGAACCGTGTGATTCCTCGATGCCGGCCGGCTCCTCCTTCTTGGCCTCCTCCTGGCCACCGGCTGAGCCAGTGCCAGAGCCGCTGGCAGCGGAGGTACTGGCAGCATCCTTGGCCGCCTCCGATTGGGCATCTGCTTCGTCACGCTGCTGTTGCTGCGCCTGAGCCACCACCTGGGCCGCGCTGGCCGTGAGCCGTTTGTAGTTGTCGATGAGATGGTCGATGTGCTTCAGGTGCTGCACCGTCAGACAGATGAGCGACTGCACCACCAGGTTGAACCGATCGTAGTTCTTGGTGTCCCGGTACAGGCACATGCACTGGCGCTGCGGCCACGACTGGATGTAGTTGAACGTCGTCTCGATCTCGCTCTTCAGCAGCAGCTGGAACTTCAGATCTGAGCTCGCCACGCGCACCTCGTCTGCAAGTGCGGCAAGAAGAGAGAAGAGAGCAGAGAGGGAGGAGAAAAGAGGGGCGGAAAAAGGGGGGTGTGTGAGTGCGGGACACTTGCCGATTGGCCGATTGGCGATTTTCACTTACACAGCTCGAGGAGATTCTGGAAGTCGGCGCACACCTCGCACATGGTGCTCCGCTGGCGGCAAGCGCGCTTCGTGGGAAACGGATCGGGTCGGGTCAGTGTACGTGCAGGACTCCGCGCTGTCTAGGAGTCGAGGCCCTAGACGGGAAATCGCTGGCCGAGTCGTCGCAGGCGCTGGCGCTGGCGGAGTCTCGTACACTTGGACGCGGTGGTATTCGTTGTTCGCTCGGCTCGCTCCCGGCGGTCGTGCAATGCCATTTAGGATGGCGCCCTCGCTCTCACCACGAAACAATGTTTTTCGGCAACAAAAAAATGATAATTCTACACTCGGACATATATATGTATGAATATATATGTATTTATGTACAATTACAATCGAAGCAAGAGCCAGCGTTGCCAATTTAGCTATTTGCCCGCTAAATCTGGTGGTTTTTAGAAGCAACATGCGGGATCATATATATAAATAAATATAGTAAATATAGTTTTTTGACGTTATTTTAACTATTCTTGTAATGTCTTCACGTATTATAAACTTTACAATTAAATACAGTTACTGTCACAATTAAATAATAAATGACACGAGATGAAAGCCTAAGCATATTTATAACGGAAAAAGCATATGAAATACACAACACGTTTTGTGCTCATATGTTGCGGGATACAAAATACATTTATTTGATTGATTTTGATTAAAATATTTGATTAAAATATATATAATTGTAATGATTTCAAATTTGAAATCGATAAAATCATCTTGTTAAATAAACATGGAGGAATAGTTAAGGTGCTTCAAAAAATAAGACCGCTGAAAACAGTAAGCTTTTTGAGTCTATTGCATAATTGGCAATTCAAACGCTTTTCTTGTAAGGTTGAACTTGAACATATATTTGATTACGGTTAATTTCTACGTCAGGTGAGTATTTAGAACATCAAATGAGCAATATTGCGCAAAAAAAAGTATTTTAAAGAATTAAAATTTTTAAAACATTAGTAATATTTTAATTTTGCATTGGGAATTTTGAATTTATTAATATTTTTAAATTTTAAGCTATTTTTTTCTCCGGGTCTAGCATATCTAAAGACTCATCACTGAAAATCAAAGGGACTGCGGTTGGTGCAGACAAAAATACTGAAAGTGTAACTGTAATCTGGAGAAAAATAGGAAAATATTTGAAAATATTTTTATAACGAGTTTTTTAAACGTTTCTATCTGGTTTTGAGTCGAACATATATATGTTTGAATATATATGCGATTATATACAATTTCAATCGAATCAAGAGCCAGTTGGAGCAAAGAGGCAGCGACAGTGTTGCCAAATCCAAATTTAGCCTTACACCTAAAAAATCTCAGTGCTAAAATTTCCCCACTAAAAAATACAGGTTTCCTCATAAATTCTATGTATGCTCTTGATGTAAAACACCATCTGCGGGATTAATATTTAAAGCTCACTATGGAGACAGTAAAACAACGTTTTTAACCAGTGAGAGAGAGAGCCGGAGCCAAACAGTTTAATATAGAACGGCTGTTTGTGGATGCCGTTTCGTTCCAGTGTGACCCTTCGTTTACGATCGTAGGCGCGCGTTCGCATTCAATTCAAACATAATCCAGCAATAATAAAATATTGAGAATATATTTTTCTTTTTTAATTTCATCATAAATATTAAGAAACGTTTGTAAAATTGTCTTCTTTTATAAAATGTATAACTTAGTGTGCTGATTTGTTATCAAAATTTTGAAAATTTGACCCAATTTTCAAATTTTAGAAAAAAAATTATAGCTTTGTCCGTTTTCAACATAATTTCTTCTACTTTTAGATACTAGTATTACATATTTTTTTTTAATTTTGTTGTAAATTTCAAAGGAATCGGACGGCTATATCATATTGCTGCCATAGGAAAGATCGGTAAATGTGGAGGAAAATTACATTTTACTTTACATGTAAAAAATGTAAAACTGTAAAAATAATATGAATATGAAAGATATGCATATTATGGTATTTTCACATGTGTTCGGCCAAACGGTCACACCGCCCACACAGCCAACAATCGGCCGGCGAAAAATTTTGTTTACATGCTGTTTACTGACTGAAAAACCTGAAAACCCGCCTACCACTGCCATGGAGGAGATCCCGATGGATACCAGCTCGCCCACGGAGTCCAACTCCGAGGTGAACTTCAACGCCGAGGAGGAGAAATCCCAGGAGACGCGTTCCGCCGCCGGCGTTTGTTACTGGTGAGGAGGGGAAATGATTTTCTTGCTTGTTTGCTGCTCACACTGATAAGCCACAACTGTTTTTAGCGGGAAGGAGCGCAACCTGAACATTGTGGAGCTACTCTGCGCCACCTGTGCGCGCTGGGTGCACGAGTCGTGCGTCTCCTACCAGCTGGGCAAGGGCAAGCTGCTGCCCTTCATCACCAACTACGTGTTCGTCTGCAAGAACTGCTCGGCCACCGGACTGGAGAGCTTCCGCAAAAGCCAGGCCAGTAAGTGACACCGGAGTCACCTCTTTCCTGCCTGCTTTCCTGTTAATCATAACTCCTTTTCTATATAATCTAGCAATTTCCCAGATGTGCCACTGCGCCATCGCCAATATGCAACAGGCAGCTGCCAGGGAGGGCAAGCGACAGACGCAGTTCAGCAAGGACAAGGAGATCATTCCCTACATCGAGCAGTACTGGGAGGCCATGACGACGATGCCCCGGAGGCTCACCCAGTCGTGGTACAGCACCGTGCAAAGGTCCCTGGTCAAGGATGTTCAGACGCTGTTCACCTACGAGGAGCACTCCGAGCACGGCTCCATGTACGGCCTGTTCCACCAGGATCTGCGGATCATTAAGCCCAACTACGAGAGCATGAGCAAGAGCGGCGCTCTCCGGCTGACCGAAGATGGCTACAGCCAAGGTGAGTCCAAGGGGGAGGCTTTCTCTAGGCAGGATTAATGACTGAAAAGTCCTCTCAGAGCCCATTAAAGTAATTTTAGTTTTATTAATTAAAGAGGGGAATTAAGTGAGGATTAAAGTGGTGCTAACAACTTGGCCGCGCATATCGGTCGGCAGGGAAACGTACAAATAAAAAATAAGCCAACCGGCCAAATTGGCAACACTGGTCCCAGCTGATTTTCGCACAGTGGTCGTCGTTCCGTCCGCTCTGCGAATACCTCACTTTCCCTCGTGCTATTTATCGGCCTGTCCGCTTCGCACACTCTCCGCAAACAAAACAAATCTCGCTCTCCCAATTCGCTGCTCCGTTTCGCACGCTCATTCGGAGCTGTTTGGCAAAGCAAACAAGCGGAAAGGGGATCGTACGCACACGCACACACACATGCACGCACGCTGGCTGGGGAAGAGAGCAGCCCCACGTAGTCAGATGTAGGCGGGGTGGGGCTGGCAGAAGCGCTCAACGCAAGTTGGCTCATTCATTACTAACAAATACGAATACGAATAAATAGATAGTTACGCTCCGGACACCACTGTCGTAGGCCCATGTGTGTGTACTGGGCTTGGATGTGTGCGCACTCGGTGGAATTGATTTTGATTTTGATTTGATTTGATTTTGAGCGCGACGCAATAGGAGCTCTCCTCTCTCCGCCGGCTGCCTAGTTGTGTCCTGCCATGGCGTCATCGTTTCCGGAAGAGGAGTGTAAGCGGCTCCCGCTGGGAACCTCCGCCTCGCACTTTGCCCAGTCACGTACATAGCTGGTAACTAATGCTCCTCCTCCCTTGTTTTCTTGCCGCTCTCCAGCTGCCCTTGCCAAGAACAACAGGCAGAAGCGCAAGTTCCCCGGCACGGACTCCGGCCCCACGGGCAAGAAGGGTCGCCCCAGCTCCGACATCACCGCCAACGTGAAGCTGCCGCCGCACGGCTATCCGCTGGAGCACCCCTTCAACAAGGATGGCTATCGCTACATACTGGCCGAGCCCGATCCGCACGCCCCCTTCCGGCAGGAGTTCGACGAGAGCTCGGACTGGGCCGGGAAACCCATACCGGGCTGGCTGTACCGCACCCTGGTGCCCCATTCCGTGCTCCTGGCCCTGCACGACCGGGCGCCGCAGCTGAAGATCAGCGAGGATCGCCTGGCGGTGACCGGCGAGCGGGGCTACTGCATGGTGCGGGCCACACACTGTAAGAAATCTTTGGCAAATCCTCTCAAGGCAAAATAATCAAGTATCATCCCGCAGCTGTCAACCGAGGCTGCTGGTATTACGAGATCACCATCGAGGAGATGCCCGAGGGCGCTGCCACCCGCCTGGGGTGGGGCAGGGAGTACGGCAATCTGCAGGCTCCGCTGGGCTACGACAAGTTTGGCTACTCCTGGCGGTCCCGCAAGGGGACCAAGTTCACCGAGAGCCACGGCAAGCACTACAGCGATGCGTACGCAGAGGGGGACACCCTTGGGTTCCTGATCGAGCTGCCCGAGGAGGCGGCACTGGATTACCTTCCCAACACATTTAAGGATCGGGTGAGAAGAATAAACTAAATATTTCTACCGGTTTTCGTTTCCTGCTTGCTCTTTTGGGTCAAACTCGCTAATTAACCCATATTTACGATAAAGGAAATCCCCTTTTAATGGAATGCAGATTACAATTCAACCCTTTGATTTCTCATTGTTATGCTTCGTGCATTCATTAACCATATGCCATTCTTCACAGCCGCTGGTCAAGTTCAAGTCGCATCTGTACTATGAGGACAAGGACAAGATCACAGAGACGCTCAAGAATCTGCACATCCTGCAGGGCAGCCGCATTGAGTTCTTCAAGAACGGCCAATCGCAGGGCGTGGCCTTCGAGGACATCTACGCCGGCAGCTACTTCCCTGCAATTTCCATTCACAAGAGCGCCACGGTCAGCGTCAACTTTGGACCCGCCTTCAAGTATCCGGAAGTTCTCGCGGAGCACAAGGCAAAAGGAGTACGATATCTCTAGTTAAACTTTAAAAAACCATAGTTAATTTATGTTTACTTCCTTTCAGATGCACGATCGGGTCGAGGAGTTGATTACGGAGCAGTGCCTGGCGGACACCCTTTACCTCACCGAGCACGATGGACGTCTGCGCCTGGACAACATGGGATTGTAGGGGGTTGGATTTAAGCTGGATTAATTATCAAGAGAGTTAATGGGTCCTCAATAGATATTGAATTCTGTTGCGGTGAGGCAGAAAAATAAAATATTTATTTTTGTAAGCGTATTTTCTGAATTGGCAAGGAAAATAAATATATTAACTTTTAAAAGAATTAAAGCACGATAACAAATCGAATTGAATTGAATTGTAAAATGATTTTAATCATTTTATATTTTAAGCTTGATCCCACTTCCATCCCCTCTCCCAAGAAAATACGTCCAGATCCTTTTGCTTTCAGTTTTATTGCTTGAGGTTACTTAAAGGCTTTGAATTTCGAGGCACTGTATGGTATGTAGAAGGCACTGCTCGGCGCGAACTCGGAGCGCGGATGATGCACTGCCGCCGATATGGACCGCCCCGTCGATGGTGTGTTGCTCGAGACGCTGGCCAGCCCGAAGGGATGCAGCGTCGAGCGGGTGGAGGAACTGTTGCTGTGGCCGTGACTGTTGTGGCCCCCGCCGCCGCTCGAGTTGCTCTGGCTGGACGTGGCCGTGGTGGTCGCCAGCTCCCTGTGCCTGCCCAGATTCAGCGAGGGCAGCACAATAGCGTTCTTGTTGTTGAAGAACCGACTGGCAGCCATGGGCATGTGCCAGGCGGATCGATTTCCCTGGTGGGGCAGGACAGCGGACTTGGCCTGGTGCTGTTGTTGCTCCTTCTGCTGCACCTGGGTTAGCTGCACGAAGCTGCGGTTGTTGAGCAATCCCCTGAAGCGCCGGTTCGTGTCCAGCACGTTCAGAATGGGCGGCATCCTTAATCGCGCCGAGGACTGCGTCGTGGCGGAGATCGGCATCTGGGGCTGGTGCTGCTGGCTGCGTTGTCTTTTGAGCAGTTTCACCGAGACGGAGGTGACGCGCAGATCCCTGTCGAGCAGATCCACTAGCTTCTTCTGGCTGGGACGCAGATACGGGCGGGACACGGGCTGATGGTGCCGCTCGGCCGTGGGCGTAAGGAAGCCATCCTCCGCCTCCTCATCGTCTTCGTCGTCAAGGGAGTTGAGACTGAGATTGGATATCGAGTCGATGTCCTCCCTCGCCTGGCTGTCGAAGCTGTGGTGGCGCAGCGGACGCGTCCTGCGTCCCAGCAGGCTGGGGAACTTGCGCTGCCAGTCTGCTATCTCGTTGCGCAGCTCCGGCTCCTGCTCCGGCAGCGGCTCCTCCTCCCCGCTCAGCAGTCGCTCCACCCGCTCCCAGTCCAGCAAGTTCTTTTTGATGGCGTCGTCCGCCCACGGGATGGAGCCCACCGAGCTGCGATCGATGCTGCTCGACGAGTAGGGCACGTCCTGCAGGAATTCCGAGTCGTCCGGGTCTGGGTCCTGGTCGTCCTTGTCCGCTTCCACTGCCACATTCTTCTCGTTATTGTTTCCCTTGTCCTCGATCCTGTCCTTGCCAAAGGGCTGAGGATACAGCCCGGCGCCGTCATTGTCCTCCACCTCGTCTGCGGCATTATACCCAAGATCCGTTGCGAAGTAGAAGCGTCTGTCAGAGGACATCAAAACTGGATCCGAGCAAAACGAGCTGGACTCGTTCTGCCGTCGCTTCCGTTCCTGCGCCGCTTCCTGCCGCACACGCAAATCCCCGTGAGTGTCCTGCGAATGTAGCTGTGGATGTGGATGTGGATGTGTTCCCCCTCAAAATCGATGCCGCTAAAGGCGGCGGCGAGAGACAATTGTTGTGTTGTGGCCCATTCCAGTTTGGCTTGTTATTTATTGTCCCTTTGTTGTCCTGTTTCCACCACCGATGGCGGGCAGGGCGCAGGCTCGGCGGCGTTGCCAGCAGCAAGCAAGAATAACGGACGCCTGATCGAAACGTAAGTGAATTGGTATTTTTGTCGGCATTTCCGCTTGCTACTGCCACGGGCACACTGCCGACACACTCCCCAAAAAAATCGAAATAAAACGAAGCAGACGAAGGAAAACAGGACTTGGATTTGCCGGGTGTGTGACATTGTGAGACGTGTGACGCTACTCATTGCAGTCGGCACACGGCACAGCACGGAGCAACATGTGGCACGAGGCGCGCAAGCAGGAGCGCAAGATCCGCGGCCTGATCGTGGACTACCGCAAGCGGGCGGAGCGGCGTCAGTACTTCTACGACAAGATCCAGGCGGATCCCACCCAGTTCCTGCAGCTGCACGGCCGGCGCAGCAAGATCTATCTGGACCCCGCGGTGGCGGCCGCCGGCGACGGAGCCGCAATCATGCAAGTGATATTGAGTTGGAGCTTAAAACCCTCTACGTTTCAGGTTCTGGGTCGCCTGAGATGACTAAAAGTTCTCTCTCCCCTTTGCAGAGTGCCTTGGCAGGGTCAGCAGGATAACCTCATCGACCGCTTCGATGTGCGCGCCCATCTGGACCACATACCGGCCGTAGCCAAGGGTGGCGGCGAAAGAGCAGAGGCGGATTCTGACCTCACCGCTGAGGAGCGGCAGCTGAACTATGAACGCTACCGCATTCTGGCGCAGAACGATTTTCTTAATGTCAGCGAGGACAAGTTCCTGCACCAGCTCTACCTGGAGGAGCAGTTCGGAGCCAATGCCCAGCTGGAGGCGGAGCGCAATTTGGCCAAAAAGAAGCAGAAATCGGGGGGAGCCACCATTGGCTACTCGTACGACGATGCCGGCGATGCAGCCACCATTGGTCCTCAGCCCTTTGGGGCCGCCAGTTCGGCAGCAACCATGGGAGGCGTAGGCGGAGGAGGAGCAGCAGCACCAGCAGTGATTGCCAAGGGTGACAAGGGCGAGGGCTCTGACGAATCCGATTCGGACATCGACATGGATGTGTCAATTGACATCGGTAAACTGGACACCGCCCAGGCCCACGAGCTTAACGCCTGCGGGCGAAACTACGGCATGAAGAGCAACGACTTCTTCTCGCACTTGACCAAGGATGCGGACGAGGCGGACGCCTTGCGCATCGCCCGCGAGGAGGAGCAGGAGAAGATGCTGCTGAGCGGACGCAAGTCGCGCCGCGAGCGTCGGGCCCAGAAGGAGCGGAGGATCGCGAACAGGCCCTTTAGCCCGCCGAGCTACGCAGCCAAGGAGGACAAGGACAAGAAGGCCGGCGGCAAGGGCAACGATAAGGACAAGGAGGAGGATAGCGACTCAAGGTCGCCCTCGCCTGCCGACGCTGGCCCCGAGAAAATCACCTACATTACCTCATTCGGTGGCGAGGACGAGATGCAGCCGCATTCCAAGATCACCATCAACCTGACGAAGCCCGGCCTGACGCTGGGTGAGTCCTGCATTAATGCCAGCAGCGGAGCGGCCAGTGCGGCTGCCGCCGCCTCGGTTTCGTATGCCCAAAAGGTTAAGGACAACCTTGACAAGCTGAAGGTGATGAACGAGTCGGCCAAGCGGAACAGGCGCCGCTCTCGCTCGTACTCCCGTTCCCGCTCCCGCTCCCGCTCAAGGAGTGCCTCTGCCTCCAGGAGTCGCAGTGGCAGTCGAAGGAGAAGTCGTCGCAGCCGCAGCTACCACAGAAGAAGCAGGACTCGGTCGCGTCGCCGGCGCAGGTTCTACTCCAGATCAAGGTCCAGAACCAGGTCCAGGTCCAGGTCGAGATCTAGATCCCGCACGAGGTCCAGATCCAGGTCGCGTACCCGCTCGCGCTCTAGCTCGTGGAAGCGCTACAAGTCGCGCAGCCCCAGCTACAAGCGGTCCAGGAAGCGCTACTCCTACTCCTCGCGCAGCTCCAGTGCCAGCTCCTACAGGCGGAGGAGTCGCTCTCGCTCGCATCCTAAGAAGGTCGCACCCTTGTCTGCAGCAACAGTGGGTGGCTATTGCTTGAGCACCACAACTACCACGACCACATCTACAGTGAAGATGCTCCAGCAGCAGCAGCAGCAGCCACAGGCGCCTCTGGTCAAAAATGCTCCTCCCATGATTAGCTATCCCTTGCCATCGCGAGTTCTCAACTTGAACCAATCGGTGACAGCAAGCGCTGCCGCCGCTGTGCAACCGCAGGTGGTGGAGCCCCCGCCGCCGCCACTGAAACGCTACTACGGGAGGAAGAGAGCGAATGATACGTCGTCCTCATCGTCGTCGGGAGCGGAGGCCAGCGAGGCCAGCGACAACGAGGATCTGCAGCAGCAGCAGTTGGGCAAGCGAGCTGAGGATTCCGATGAAATGGAAGTGGACACTGCGTAAGTTTGTGCTGCAGCGAGTGGTAAAGTAGAACCGCCAAAGAGTGTTTTCTTCGAAATGGTGGCCCCGATCAGCGACTAATGCTGTGCCCTCTCTGTTTCAGGTCAGAGCGCTCCCATGCTCTCCAGCCGGCCATGTCTTCGTCGAGCAGCACGGGTAATCAAACAGGCAAATATAGTTCTGCTACCGAAACCAAAGTCAGTAAGCAAAGCCAAGTGTCTCATGCCCCACCCAACTGGAGTACACCACAAAATTCACGTCTCAGCCTTCCGCAATCCGCCATCCGCCATCCGCAATCCAAGCCAATGGGCAACATTCGGACCCAAGCAGGCAGCACCGTTTTGTTCTTGTTCCATCCCCCGACTTGCTTGTCCTGTCCCCTTGTTGATGCATCCATTGTATTCCGTGTTCCCTTCTTTCTCCTAATGCCAATGCAGTAGTCGTTGCCAATATATGAAAGAAGCGGCAATGCAATCAAAAAGTGCATTTACAACCCCTTGATACTCAAAGTTGTGTGGATCTATTGGATCCTGTTTAGCCGCGTTCTCTTTTGTCTGTTGCTATGCCAGAAAAATCGTAAAATGCGAACTTGTTCATATAATAGGTTAAAATGTTTCCTAAACTTGAGGATATTGAAGATGTTTAAAGATATTTCATTACAATATAACTAGACACAAAGCCTTAAAAAAAAGAGATAAAAGCTGTTTCAAGAAAGCAATGCTTTCATGCTCAGAATAACCGAAAAAACAGAAATTTGTAAAACGTGACCCAATCTTCAGAGCCTTGAGAAAATGTAGAAATAGTCATTCTTAACGATTCCAGAACTTCTACCACATAACCCTCTTCAGCACGGGTTTTCCTGAGTAAAGTTACACCAAGCTGCTTTTAGATATTTAAAAATATCTCAAATATTTTCAGTATAGTGTGTAGTTTGACTAAAGAGAGATCATTTAAATGAAATCCGATATTTAGGGTTACACCAAAGACCTTATAAAATCAAGACAAATAATGCATACAATTACAATACAATACAATACAATACAATACAATTTGTAATCTATTCATGTGCTTGCTTGCATAAATAATTGCTAATTTCTTAGTGTTATGCATCTTGTTATTAAAATATATTTTGCAATGAGTATGCATTGGCATTATAAGCTTCGGTGGCCGAACCTTGCTTGTCCCCATTGTCCCATTCAGTGGAGGTCAATCTCAAACGGTAGATCATGGACGTATTGACCGATCCCAACTTCCCACCACACTTTCGACAGCCCGCCCTTGCTCCCCTTGTTATTTCCACCTAGTTTCGAGCTTGCTAAATATCCACATTGTGACCTTTACAGGGCTCTGGACATGCGAGCAGTGGAGGTCGACCCAATCTGCGCGAGCGGCTTAAGCGAAAGATGCAAAACCTGCTAAACCGGCAATGTAAGCCCCCCGGAGTGTAGTGTGATGTTCACCAAGCGCCTTCTTTTATTGTTTGGACCGAAATACTAATGCTTGAATTAATTGCAGATAAAGCCGACAAGAGGGCGGAAATTGAGAAAACGGAACGGGAGCGACTGCAGCAACAGGAGCGAGAGGACGAGATGCGGGAGCTGGCGCTGAAGTTGCGTCGGAGGTGAGTATCGTCGGTGTGGGTGGCTCTGGCGGCCAGTCCTCTCACATCACCATATTCACAGGCGGCGCGAGCTACGCCACAAATACGGCACGCCATCCAGCGGGAAGCTCTCTGGCAGCGAGGCGGAATCGGTGGCGTCGGAGAGCCAGCTGGCCAAGTCCTCCACCCGTCGCAGTCGCAGCAGATCCCCAAGTCGTCGGCGAACTCCTCCCCCGGATCCGCAGCACAGCAGGCGGAGCAGCAGCCGAACGGAACGCCGGCGACGGACAAGAACGCCCAGTCCCAGGTACAACCGGAGGCAGCGCTCCCGCTCCAGGAGCGGCAGTCGCGTGGAACGCAAACGTCGTTCCCATAGCCGCCGGCGCAGTGGCAGTCGGGATCGCCGTCGTTCACGCAGCCGCCGTAGTCAGTCCCGGCGAAGGAGGCAGCGGGACCGCAGCATGGAGCGAAATCGAGAGCGGGAACGATACAGGCAGCAGTATCAGCAGCAGCAGCATCAGCAGCAGCACGAGCGGATGCGGGGACGAGATCGCGACCGAGAGGCGGACTACGGACATGGCGGCGGCGGCAACAGTGGATCGTCAAACCGGGGACGCGTCGTCATCTCGGCCCCACCGAAGCTCAAGAAGCTGGTCGACTATTGACCTGGCGCAGTGCTGTGAAGGAGACTTTTTGTACTCACTTGATTATACTCTTGATATTCGCTCGATTGTTTGTAGCCATAGGAATCTTTTCTAGAGCGCGTGCTGCGCTAACTGTTGATTTTGGCCAATAAAGTAATTTAAGCAATAGCAGATTTTGCTTTTCTTTCTGTGGATTTATCATTTAATTGCGATTATTTGTGAGTTGTAATTCTATTAAACCATTTCTTTTATTTTTCTGTGTGAAACTATTCATAACATGAGTAAGAAAAATATATTTATATTTGCCAAAACCATTAATATTTCTTTGAACATATTTTCTTAAATCAGAAAATTCCCAAAAAAATAATATTTTTCCGTTATACAGTTTTCATTTCGAAAACATTCACTCGATAGGCCACACTAAATACCGCACGCTATCGGTGACGATAGCCATCCGATAGTTGTTTATGTAATTGAGAACAGCTGTGCGAGAAGCATACTGGCATCATGTTAAATTCAACTCTCCGCCGCTTCGCTGGAGTTTCCGCCCGAAACCTGAATCAACTGGCACCCACGATCAGCGGGCTGGGACAGATCTACTCCAGAGCCACAATGTCGCAGCAGGCAGGGCAGTATCCACCCATTGAGTCGGCGATGCGCAAGGCGCTGACCACCGAGCTGAAGCCGGTATTCCTGGAGGTCATCAACGAATCGCCGCAGCACAATGTGCCCAAGCGTTCGGAGTCGCACTTTCGGGTGTTCGTGGTCTCCGAGAAGTTCAACGACCTGTCCCTGATCAAGGTACGTGTGAGAGCACCAGGATGCATAAGTGTTTAATGAGTTTAATTCCCCACAGCGGCATCGGCTGGTCAATGATACGGTGAAGAATGCACTGGCAGCAGCAGGCTTCGAGTTCATGCACGCCCTGTCCATAGAAGCAAAGACCCCCAAGCAGTGGGAGCCGGAGCAGGAGCCGGAGAAGAGTCCCCCGTGTTTGGGTGGCCACGGAAAGTAAGCAAAGGACGACGGCCCACTCATGTACAGATTTATAATATTAAAACAAGAGTAACAAAATAAAGTCAATACGGAATTCAGGGGTTTTGGGGAAAGGCCATAAAAGCTAAGCAAGCTGTAACGGCATTGCCTCCACCTGACGTCTGGCGGACAGGATGACGTCGTTGATGCCCACACCGTCGTAGGCGGCCCCGCAGAGCGACAGAGGCAAATTAAAGAACTTGATGTAGTTTCGGATGCTCTCCACGCGCCGCTTGTGGCCCACCGTGTACTGCGGGATGCACTTGTGCAGCGTGTGGATACGGCTGAACTGGGGCTCCTCGCTGATCTGCAGGATCTTCTGCACATGGCTGGTGGCCAGGTCGAGGATCTGCTTTTGGCTGGGGCAATCGCCGAACCATTGCTCGAACCAGTGGCCGCCCATCATCACGGTGAGCACCGTGTTCCCGCCCATGTCGAAGCAGCAGCTGTCAAAGATGACGCCCAGAATGGGCAGTTTTTCAACGGGAGGCACCAGCAGACCGAATCCATCCTGCTTAAGGAGGTTGCCCTGGAACTGCAAGTTTACCACTACAACGTCCACGTAGGGAATCTCCAAGAGCTCGGCGCACAGCGAGGGATGCTGCTGCTTTACGAGCGGCGCTAGCTTGTGCGCTGGCAGGGCACTGACCACGTGCTCCACTGGCACGTCCGCATCCTTGAACGTCATTTGGGCGCCGGAGCTGCTGAAGGACAGGTTCCGACACTCGTTGCTAAGCTGGACGTTAACATCTCGCTCCACCAGGTACTTTCGCATGGCACGCGGCAGGACCTCCAGTCCACCCTCCAGCCCGTACATGGCCCACTTCTCCTTCAGCGCCTGGCTATACAGCTTCGGCTGTCCTTGGGCGAATAGGCCCTCCTTGGAGTTCTTCGCCTGGTTCTTGAAGAGGGCATAGAGGGTCCCCTTGAGCACACCGCCGTACTTCTGCTCCTTTTCAAAGAGTCCTTCCATTAAGAAGCGGACGCTGATCTCGCGGGCGTTCCCCGCACAGATGCCACAGATCATGGGGCTGATGGCGTAGTCGGCTATCTCCTTGCCAAACCTACGCTCCACGAAGCTATATATGCTCTCGTCTCCTGTCTTGACCGGTGTGCTTTTCGTAAACAGATCCCGCAGCAGGGCCTTGTACAGCGGCTTGGTGAAGGGCGGCAGGACGCCGAAGAGACCCTTGGGCCCGTTGGGCAGTAGGCACAGTTGCCCCTTCGCATACAGCATGCGATTCCGGGCAGCCACATGACTGCGTGGAATGGGCTTCACCGACAGTTTGAGCTCCTCCACCAGCTCCAAGGTATTGGCTCCTGGCTCTCCCACGGGCCTGATGGTGCGCGGTCCGCTCTCGAAGATGAAGTTGCCATCCTTGCGGTTCTCCGACCGCACCCAGCCACCGACCCGCGGTAAGGCCTCATAGATGGTCAGCGGTTTGCCAAACCGGCGCAACAGATAGTAGCCGGCGGACAGGCCGCTCAGTCCGGCGCCCAGCACAGCCGTCTTCATGTTCCCGCTGCTGCTCCTGGTGTCTCCTGAATCCTGGACAAGATAAGATGACTTGCGAGGATTGGGAAAAACTTGAACGCCGGTATGTCAGACCAAAATAATAGAGCTTTTCCACATCGATAGTGATTTTGTTAATTTGCCTATCGATACTATCGTGAGATAATTTTTTATTTATTTTTAAAACGCGGCGTTGTAATTTAAGAAAAGGCATAAAATTAAATTTATAAAAATTTAAAACCCTTTTTTTGAATTACACAATGTATTACTTATCTAGCTAGTTATAAAATAACATCGATTGCCGATTCATCGAGAACAGTTGGCTTTTGACGTAAAAGCACGGCTTGCAGTTGGTCACATTGCTTTCTGAAGATCGCCAATAATTCGTATTATTAGATTTCTTTGAATTATTTCTTTAAAGCGCATACATAATTTGGAATATTAACTAATTGCGCACTACATATTGATCGACATGCGACCCGTTGATAACCTAAACAATCTTTCCCAATTACCCAGCGGATCAGCCTTTGACTCAACCACTGAAAATAATTCGGTAAGTGCAAATACATTTGGCCCTCGCTTAGCATGTGGCTTACTTTCCTAGAGAACGATAAAATGTGGGATTCCCCTTTTTCTACAAGCTCATCCTAAAAAAAAGTTGTATATTTGCAAGCGTATTTATAAGTGCGTAAAACCCAGTCTGTGCAAAAACACTGGATTTACGTTTGAATCGTATGCAGACTTGCTTACATATTACTTACATATTTATTGATATTTCAGGACAGTAGCGATTCGGATATGGAAGTGCTGGCTAGTGGAGATGGCGATCAAAAACGCATTATCCAGGGTCTTAAGAGAACTATTAAGCGGAATCAAACAAAAATCAACGATTTGGCTGCCAAGTTGGCAATAGCTGAAAATAATCTAGCAAGTGAAAGGGAGAAGACCAAGGATAAAGAGGACGTAATTAAAACATTGAAATTATCAATCGATGTAATTAAAGAAAACTCTGGTCAAAGTCTTAAAAGAACTGACTGCGAACTGCATAAAACTAAAATTGACGAATTAAATGCCGACATTGAGATATTGGAGTGCAAACTAAAAAATAGGAACGAAAAAATCTCCGAATTGGAAGATCAAACGGAGAAATACGAAATCAATCTGAAAGAGAAGGATGAGCACATCGCCAGCCTAGAATCCCAAATAAAGTTATCTTTGGACACAACTCAGAAATATGAAAGAAATCTAAAGGAGAAAGATGAGCAGATCGCCAAGTTTGAATCCGAAGCTAAAGCGAATGCAGCCCAGATAAAGAAACTAAATGACAAACTGTCCAAGTTTACTCTAGAAGTTGAGACCAGTGATGAAGACAGAGACACCTTTGTCTACCTGAACTGCACTAAAATGCCTTCAATTCAATTTGTAACGCTTCCTTCATTACCCTATGCATCTAGATTAGCGGCAGTTTTTGAGGATCTCCCATCAGCCGGTCCTGGTTGGATGCTCATACAGCGTCGAATCGATGGAAGGGTCGTATTTTTCGAACGTAAACAATCTGATCAGTTTCGTAATGGCTTTGGTGACCTAAGTAGAGAATTCTGGCTTGGAGTTGAAAAGCTACATATTTTGACCACAAACCAAAGACATGAATTATTTATTGAACTCGTTGATTTTGATAATGCGACGGCTTATGCTCGATATGATCACTTTGTGGTTGGCAGCGAAAAAGAAAAGTACGTAATACAGAGTGTTGGCCAATACTCTGGAAATGCTGGCAATTACTTTCAAAAAGGTTGCCAATTTACCTTCGCTAACGATTCTTGTAGTGTATATGGGAATGTTGGATGGTGGACTGGCCTTCTCTGGTAAGATTAATAAAAAAGAAAATGTTAACGGGGATGATTTAAAAATATTTTAATGAAAATAACCATGGGTTTTTTAACAGAATGAAAAAAAATGTTTTTTGTTACAGTACAGATGATCACCTTTCTCAATATCAGAACTACATATATTGTTTTTTTTTGTTTTATTTTTAGCAATTTGAATGGAAAGTACTACAATTGTAAAACAGTACTGGAGACTACTGATGGCATTTGGTGGGGTACCTGGAACATGGGTAGTCGACATTCTCTCAAATCGTGTAAAATGCTAATAAGACCAAAACCGTAGCATGATCTGCCAATAACATTTCCATATAACTCATTTATTCGCATTCTATGAAAATTAGCAATTAAGAACAAATAAATGGTTATTTCAAAAATCTCGCAGGGGGATATTCGTACGCAATTAAAGTTAAAAAAAGCGGCAAGAATTGTGAAAATTCCCATAATTCTTATTGATTAATTTTTTTTTTGATTCCTTAAAAGCGTAATTAAATATGTGACAAGTAATTCTTGGCTTTATTTTAATTATTAAAATCGTAATTATTGTTAAATGAGAATTTTAACATTATAGTTATTCAGCTTAACTTTATTTACATAGGTTTAGGCCGGAAGGCATGCAATTGGATCCTTCGGAATGTGCCACATACGCCGCGTGTGCACTGCCGCAAGCAAAGGACGTGCCGCTGACACACTCGCCTCGCACACCACCAACCCGAGTCATTCATAGTGAATGGGTTTTGGCGCCAGTTCTGATGAATTGAACATAGCGTCGTCCAGTGGCCCGTGCCCAACACGGCACCGCAACACTCCGAAAAAAGTTGAAAAGCTCGAAAGGCGAGCTTGGGCCATCCGTATCCGTATCCGTATCGGTATCGCCACCGAGTTGCAAATCGTCGGAGTCGACAGCGCGCAGAATTGTATACGCTGCTGACGAGAAAGGTTGGTTCCATCGGCCGGAGCGCGTCGCGTCTGGGCCTAACTGACTGTGTGTGCTTACTTATGTGTATGTGTGTGTGTGTGTGTGTGGAAAACTGCCTTTTTATACACACACCCACACAGACTTGGAGGCAGGAAAGTGAAAAATTTTGCAAACGGCGTTTGCTGTCAATTATAGTGTGCAAAATTGGGAAAAAACATGAACGGTTAAGCGCTCCGAGTCGAGGCAATTATCGTGGAAATTGTGCAAAAATTCGGTATCCGTTAAAGACGGGCTTGAGTGAACGAAAGAAAGAAAATGTGAAAATGTGCGACGACGACACACATACACACAGGAAATTCAATTAAAAAATAGCATGTCCAAGCATGCGTGTATGTGTGTGGAATAATTAAAGTGATGGCAATAAAGGCTGCCTTTTTCGAAATGAAATGCGAGGCCTGAAAGTAGGCTATGGAAATTTTAAATGGACGTTTTTTTTTTGGAACGTTAAAGGGAACTGCTGCTGCTGCAGGTTTTCCTTTAAAGGATACAACATAGTGACACACACACACATGCGCATAGATACGGCACAGTGAGCCAGTTTTTCGTTTCACATGCGAACGAACGCACAAAACGAGCACACACCACACTACCACAAGTCCCCCAAAAACGAAGGGACCCGACGATAAAGTCGATGTTCCAGGCCGGAGATACACTTGTATCGTTCGGGGCCCCTTGCCTTGTCATCGTCAATGTTATTTTTGTTGCTTCCTACTCGCTGTCCGCCCCTGCCTTCGTGTGTTACGAGTATATGTGTGTCAGTCAGTCACTGGCCGAGTTCCTTCGTGTGTCCCTCTGTGTGCGTGTATTTGTGTTTGTGTGTGTGTGTGTGTACGTGGGCCAGGAGTAGATACGCAGATACCTACAAAGCCATCCAATATCCACTGGCAGCCCAGGCGAGTTCAATGCGCGGCCAGGACGAGAACTGAGCTCTGTTTACATTTCCCCTTCGGAGCCGCTCGCTCGCTTTGCTGCCCCTCCCTGCCTTGTCCTTCCCCCAGCTCGTTAGCGTGCTGCGGGAAATTGTGTCGCCCGCTTATTTATTATGGAAATGCAACTTTGATTTCACTCGGCATTTGTCCCGCTTCCATTGTTTGCAGTCGCATTAGGAAGCTTGTTAAGTCCTGTGTCCTTAGCGGGTGTGTGTGTGTGTGTGCTAGGTTCTTACCCTGTTATGTGTGTGTGTGTGCGACACGACACGAAGGAAAACTAAAAACTAGGGCAGTGTGTTTCCGTTTCAACGACACGCCGCAGGCAAAAGGACGAAGCCCCAGGACAGCAAAGCCCCGCTAACATGTATAGTCAACGAGCCTTGAGTTATATCCTTCATATAACATTTTTTGCTTTCAAAGCATAGTTTTAGGAGTTCAGAGCAAATCGAAGCCAGAAATTATATATGTTATGAGAATGAATATTTTAAAATTGCCTAGAATTCGGTACCACATTGCGTATGCTTAACAAAAATCCATGTGCGTCGTTTGCTGGCCAAGGAAAAGCTTTCCCCCTCGACCATTTTCGGAATCACTCTAAAGCGCAGAAGCCTACCCGCAGCCAGAAAATGAGAGAGAATTCTCAGAGCCAGCGAGAACTGAGAATGGGGAGAGGGAAAGGCTGAGCGAGAAGGAGAGAAGGAAAGAGCTGGGCTTCTCAGCTGCTGATTTTGCTTTGAAGTTTGCTTCGCGTCTTTATTTATTTATTTACTTGGCCGCCTTTTTTTTCTGCCATATTAAAAAAAAAAAAATAAAAAGTAACGAGAAATATGACAATAAAATTCAAAACATAAAAGTTTCATCTATTTTAATGTGAAGACTTTCCGTGTAAATGACAGATCAACAGCAGCGGCAGCAGTCCCAAGACAAAATACAAATATATAAGTATTTTTAAAGCATTTAATAACATTGACAAATGTCGGCGGTCGTAAAGAAATTAAAATGAAAATAATGATGACAGCAGCATAACTAAAAAAAATATATATAATTAATTACCCCTGCCGGTCGCCGGTGCGAAGCCAATTTAAATAATATTTAATATAACGCTCGAAACCACAAATAAATCTCTTGCAGCTTAACACATTTGAGAAATTTTGAAGGAAACATGAGGAGCAGTGTGACTAAACGGAATTTCTAATCTAATTAAGTTCAAATACAACTAAACTAAACTAGAAATTCAAATTCAAATTTAAAAGCAAAACTATCGATCAAAATTACAAAGAAACGAGCAAACAAAACACAACTCAAACGCACAATGAAACTGATAACGCCCGTATAAACACCATGCATGTGAGCTCCGAAATTCGAGAAGCAACTATGAAATAACTGGAAAAGTCCCCAACTGCAACTAAGGAAATCGCAAGCCAGAAGAATCCCCCTTGCCACGTGCAACAGCAGCTGCAGCAACCACAAATCGTCTACACATTGATGTGCGATTTGAGCGTGTGAATGTTGGCAGCCCTGGAGCCCTGCCTCGGTGGTTTAGCCAGTACTAGGTGAGTAGTCCCGCCCGCCAGTAGTTTGCACCCAACACATCCACCAAGCCACACCAATCCAAACCGAATCACATACACACTTTTCCGTAAGGAAAGCGAATATGAAAACGGATAGCCGGCGGAAATCAATCACAACTTCCACAACAACCACGACAACCACAACGCGTCCGTCGCCAACAACTACACTGGGCCCTCCCATCGGAAAAGCGATCCATCAAACATGGCCAGCTGGTGTCCGAATTGTCACGAACTGCCACCGTTCTATCCGCCCATCACGCCAAAGGTAAAGCCCTTGATGTCTTACGTGAATCCCAAAAATACTCGTAAATACGCCGTGCTTGCGAAGAGGCAATCAGTTCGTAGAACTCACGTTCACTTTTAGTGGTTCCTCCAAAGGGGTTATGCCTACAGCTCGTCTGTCAATCAGTCAATCATTCCATCAAGGAGCTAACGTTTGCAGCTTATCACCTTGTTTTGCATATGCATATAAAACACATTTTCAATGATCTTTCTGGCTGGCTCTTGGCCCCTGTCCTTATCAATTTGTTATGCATTAAGAGCTCGTTTCAATTATCTTTGGATCAGTCGTTTAAAAGCTCATTAACATATTGGAGTGTTTTTATAAATAAATGAGCTAGTTTTCAATAAGTACCTCGGAAAGTAAAGGTATTGACACAATTTCACACTAAATATCTGTAGAATTATGTTTGAAACTATGACTGCTCTCTTTACTAGCTCTTTATGAAGATTATTGAGCTTTATTCATTAGTTTAAGACGTAAAATTACATAATATTAGGATCTTTTGGAATATACGTATAATATTTTGTAAACATGATTTCACCTCTTAAGTCTTATGTTTAGGTTATTTTAATTTGAAAAAAAAAACTTACAAGAATAAATGTGTTTCCCCTAAAAAAGCTTCCTCAAATTTTATAAAGCAGAGATAGTGTTACTTTATCTTTATCTTTATCAATAAGTTTAATTTTTATTTAGTTTTTTAGAACTCTTGTACAATATTACCCTTATAATTTTCCTGCGGTTTATACAGCCCCCCACAGCTCTTACTATTTATTTCGAATTCGTTTCGCTTCATTTAATAAATGGGATTTCCATCACTTGGCGCCCCTCCATTCATCCAGCAGTAGTTCAACCCATCGCAGTGGCTCGCGTGACCTTTGAGAATGTGGCACAGCGAGCACAGAACACAGAGCAGCACACCGACACCGAACATTGGACACGGCACTCACTCACTGCTGACCACCGAGCAAGTGCAGCCTAAGCCCTCTGGCCTTGGCCAGTGTCCAACGGCCGGAATGGAGGGGCAGCCAGCCGGCAATCAACGGGCCCAATCAGCGGTCCAAGTGCTGGCCATAAATTGCTCAAAAAGTCGAAGGGTATTTGTCAGCTTCGTCAGTTGTCAGCTCTCCGTCTCCGTTTTTGTGTCTTGTTCTGTTCGAGCGTTTCGCTTTGACGGACATGCGTCAAGATAGGGCTGGTCAGGGGCTCGCCCACGCCCCCAAAATCGATAGTTCGCAATGTAAATTATTATCAAGCCGCTGCTTGTGCCGCCGTGTGACTTCATACGTTAGATTGGTGTCCGCCACGACCTCCCAAGCTGATCCCGCCGGAATGACAGCGGAATCGGCCTGGCGGCATAATTTATATCTTTCGCTATCGCAACCACCCGCATTCATTAGTCGCCTGTCCCTGCTGACTTGGCCCAGTAGTGTCTTTGGGCCAGCTAAGGCGACCTGGTCGTATAAGAGCCATCTACCAGACTCGTGGTCACGGGGCCCAGTGCCATATTATAAATAATTTATTCATTCAACGGCGGCAACTGCATTTTCGCTTGGATCGATGAAAGCGCTGGGAAATTAATCCAAATACACAAACAGGCAAGACCCGTGTAATTTTAAGGAAACGTGCTCGTGTGTTTATTCGAATGAAACGCGATGCCACTCTAAAATTCTTGCCAATTTCGTTAGTATATTGACTTTGGCGTTTCCAACAACGAATTAAGGGTTGGATAAGCAAACATAATTAAGTTAATGGCTAGTTTATTTGCATTATACTTAAGGAGCTCGAGAAATTCGAGAGAAATTCAAAACCATTGCGAGAAAAATTTAAATTCTATATTGAAATATTGAAAAACCTCTAAAAATATTACGCATACGCCTCATTAACCCATAACAGCCAAATGATACAAAATTTAAATTTACGTATTAGTTATTTATTTATTTTAAACTTAGGCTTTTCAAGCATGCTTAGCCCTTTAACTTTCACTTTGTATATGAAATAATTAATATTGCGCATTCGTTGTGTCAGCCCATAAATTCAAGGTGAATCCTGCTTAAAAATAGTCAACAAAATTTAATTGAATAACAATTTTTCTCTTTTTTGCTATTTATAATTGCGTAAATGCAATGAAGCGGAGAACCTAACCGCCCAAGCATTGAAAATAAAGCGAAAAAATGAACTGAAATGAAAACTATAAATAAAGTGCACGCCGTTGGCTTATGATGATGATGTTGAGGATGATGATGGGATGGAGATGGGGATGAGGCTGGGGTTAATGGGGATGTGGCTGCCGACGTGATGTGAGGGCCAAGGGATGATGAGCAATTATGGCTAGTGGAAATAGTGGCATGTGCAAACAAACTGGGCCAACTTGTTACCACGGCTGCCCCCGCAGGAAATAGCAAACAAAGCGCGTAAATTATGAAACGACAGCTAACTGGCGGCGGCATGGCGTGACTCGCCCGAGTTAACTGTAGCAGTAACCGTTAACCTTCCACCTTCCCGCCCACTCACAGGCACCCAGCAACCCCAGCCCCGACCCCAGCCCTCACCCCCCGTTCTGGGGCGAGTGTTGCCCGGGGACCGTGGGGTCACACAAAAAGGAATGCAAAAAAGTGTGTGTATAGGCGCACGGCACAAAACGAGAGACAAAACAAAAATGTATAGAAGCGAACTCATAATTTATTTATTTATATTCGGCCTGCCGTTGTTTTTCTTGTTGTTACAATAATTCATTGTTGGCAACACACACAACACACACACGTGCAAAAAAGTTCTTTAATATGCTGGCTGCCCTTGCCAAGGGTACTGCCAACATGGGCATCATCCTGGATTGTCAATAATGTCAAATAAAATAATAATATGTAAGCACACATAGTTTATGTATATAATATAGGAATTATTATACCTTAAATTTACCTTTATTAAAAATTGTTTAAATATTCAAAATCATTGTTTTTTTTTATTAGTGAAAGACAGGATTACATTTAGATTAATCTCTCTTGTATGTCTGTGAAATATATTTTGAAATCCATCAAAATTTAATATTACATTTCATACAAAATATATCGTTTTTCTAACGATTCCTGGAGATCTTCATTTTAATCAATGAAAAACATGTCAGAAGCCATTAAAACCTTATGAAAAATGTATTGCACTTACTTAACGTATTTTATCAAATGAAATCTTTAAAATTTTATTGAAAGCCTTTGGAAAAATATTAAAAGCTTAAGAAATTATTTCAATTGTATTACGACTATGTCTATCTCTGGTATCTTTGATTTTGTAAAAATATTTAAGCTATAAATATAATTTTCTATAACTTTAAGACTTTCTGCATTTAATTCCACATAAATCCTTGAAATCCTAGCAGTGTCAGACAATAGTAATAACCCAGAAGTTAGGGTAATCCTCTTTATTCCAATACCCTATTCAATTTTCTTTGTCTTGGCGCTGCCTTTTAATTAAATTCAAGTTTGTCGCCTGCCCTGACACTTTTGGCGGTCAGCCGAAGAGGCGTATTCCCGTAGAGCCTCCGAGCCGCAATCTGCAATCCGCCGGAGAGCGGGAGACATGGCGAGCGGCCCGGAGAGTGGGTGAGCTGGGCAGAGAGTAAGAGAGAGAGAGAGTGCGAGTCGCGGGCCCCGGCAGCAGGAGATATACATAGATAGAAGTACCGTCGTTGTCGTCGGCGGAGCAATTGGAAAACGGCTCGTTCAGTTGGTGGACGCCAGTTGTGCGGTTCGTTCGGTGCCTCCTTTTTCACCAAGCTCAATTCCGGATCGCGTGCGTGCCCGCCTGGCCGCGTCGTGTGTGACATCCACCATTATAGAATAATATATTCGGTATCCATATATACCGGGGGTCCGTAACCGTGCCCGTGCCCGTGTCCGTGTCCCATTCCGCTCCCACACCCGTATCCGTGCCCGTATCCATAACCATATCCGTGCAAATTGCAAACACACATGCGTGTGTGCAGTGATTCACCGAGTGCGTTGGCCTTTCCGGCTGTGAATTGTCCCCAGTTCGATTTCCACAAGTCCCCAGTGAATGCAGGCGACAATAGCACCTTGAGTGGCCAGATCGGCAATAGATATAGATCGGAACCAGGCCCATGCCCAGTGTAGATGGCCTTTGGCCGGTGTTATGAGTGAATTTTTGTCGTCGCCCGCCGTTGTCGTCGTCGCCCGTGTCGCCCGTGTCGCTGTGCGTGTGTCCGCGGAGGAGATCACTTTAAAAATAACAGATTTGTTTGATGCTATTTATAAAAGGCGGGCCAAGTTTTCGTTCCGTTTCGCATTGTGAGGCTCTTGGCACTTGGCACTTGGCTATTGCCGTTCAGTGTTTAGCTTTCGGATTTCGGTCCTACAACTCGCCTGCACTTGAATATCCAACCCATCAAGTGAATATCGCGGCATTATTATTATATTATATCGACGACGTGTGTGTGTGTCAGTGGCGCAATGTAAACAGCCAAAATGTCGAGCGATTTGATCGGCACAAATTTCAGCAGCACATTGACAAATGTAAGGAGGATGCATTCAGTATCTAATGCATATATCGTCTAACGTATATGTGAAATTGTGGGAAAAATTTTGTGTTAATTAATTATCCATACGAACGACTTTAATATAATTAAATATCTGACAATTATTCTACATATTTTGTGACTAAAGTGCTTGTTACTTGTAATTGCATCCTTAGTGTTATAAAGAATTAAGTTAAATTGATAAGAAATATTTAGCAAATCACAGTTTACCCTTTACCCATTCAAATGTATAAATAAAAATGCATTCAAATCTATAGCATTCCTTCTTTCTGTGTAGAAATAACAACTTTTGCGGCTAAATAAACTTAAGACTTTTATTTATGAACTCATTTTGCGCTAAGACTTCATAGTGGCACCCTTGGCCGGGCACAATTTTTGTTTACATTTGCCAGCGTCGCCAAAATGAGGAATACATATATGCTATAGACTATATAGTATCTATATAATTTTCTGTAGCAAGCGAGTGTGCCGCCGTATACTTATACACATAGAGAAAGGCATTCCGTCGATCCTAAATGTCAAGTGTATGACGTAAACATTGTTTCCGCCAGTTATGTGTATTTGTCGTATTGATTTATGCCAAGTTCGGTGAACAAATTGCCAAATACCAATAGCTAATTGGTTACCTTGTGTCCCGATCCATTGCAGGGGATGTCGGGGTGTGACCAAAGCACTGTCGAATCATTGGCCGACGATCCAACAGATTCACCATTCGACGCCGATGATTGTCTCAAGGTGCGCAAGTACTGGTGCTTTCTGCTGTCCAGCATCTTTACATTCCTTGCTGGCCTGCTCGTGGTGCTGCTATGGCGCGCCTTCGCCTTCATCTGCTGCCGCAAGGAGCCGGACCTGGGGCCCAACGATCCCAAGCAGAAGGAGCAGAAGGCCTCCCGCAACAAACAGGAGTTCGAGGGAACCTTTATGACAGAAGCGAAAGACTGGGCTGGGGAGCTTATCTCGGGTCAAACAACAACTGGTCGAATTTTGGTAAGTACCCATTGGCCATTGGCCATTCGCCTTTTGCCATTCACTGTTTACCATTAACCATCCATCATTTATGAATTTCTTTTGTTGGGGTCACTGGGTTTCTTTGGCCGCGCATATGGTGGCATTAAAGCACTCGAAAAAAAACTGTGAAGACCTTAAGTTATATTTTTATTAAATGAATTAATTAAACCTTGATATATATTTTTTTAATTATTAAACAAAAGATTATGAGCATATCAAAATTTCTATTATTTGTTTCCTCAAATAACTACAGTTGTAACCTATAATTTCCCCAAGTGTCTGCTAAGTCCAATAAATTATTCAAAGATCTGCTTTAATTATTGCTGGTCATAGTCAAACAGTATGTTCTTGTCCCTGGCTGCAGCTGCGAAAGTTCACCCAAGAGCCGGGAGAGTGCCTTGGTATTGCATTTGACCAAGTTTCGAGCCATGTTCTGCTGCTCCCACTTGCGTGTACAATTTGTTTGCGATTGCTGAATTCGGGCTGCCATTTCGTGTCAACAGCGGAAGCAGCAAAGTAAATGTGCCATTTCCATGTACAATAAATACATGAGCACAAATTGACTGAGAGCAGTGGGTGGTGGTCTTTTCCATTACACTCTGCCAGCGGAGAGGGAATTAGCTTCAATGGGCTCCAAGACCGATTGAAATCAGTGGTTTGTCCGAATATTACGCATACGTCACGGCGTACCGCCGCCCATCCATTACGGCGAGTTAGTTAATTACTCAAGCGGGCTCGGTGCCTATTTAGTGGGTCTTATTGGGGCATTTCGGGTAATGCCGTCGATAAGCATTTCTTGATTTGAAGTTGCCGACACTTTGGACGGAAACTTATCGTCTGGATATTTGCATTTGTCTGGGAAAAAGTTCATGTGGAATCTATTCACAAACATGTAAATCCTCTGGTGATGTGTCGCAAATAACTTGGATAGAAGGTGCACAGAGAGAAACTAGCTGGACTTATTTCTTACTAAAAGCGAAATTTAATTATAATGATTTTTAATTTTCATAGAAAGTTCTTACTGATTAATTATAAATATATTAATTTGAAGAAGTGGTTGAGAGATTTTTAAAGGCTTTTTAATTTTTATTATTTTGTAAAAAGTTCTATATACAATTATATTTTATATTTGATAACTAAACCTTCTTACTTTTATGGGAAATATAATTAGAAACATATATTTTCTTGGCTAAAACATTATATTTCCTCTTCGTACACTAATCCTGGTCTACAACGAAAAGTTTGATTGGCCGCTTGTGGGCCAAGGCGAAAAGCAATCTTCGGCAGTCAAGGACACACCGCCTGTGTCCCGCAGTGCGACAGGCTCTGGCCGATTGCAAGGGGTCAAATGTGTGGCGTCCAGCCTTGGACCACGCACTATTCAGATCCCCGCCGTTGGCAGTTCAAAGCAGCTGCCTCCTTGTCACAGGGACAATGGCAGGCACACAATAGCACAGCGGTCGAGCAGGACTATTGCCATGTTCATGACGCCCCACGCCGCATGGGTCCCTGTGTCTGGCAGGCAGGCACATTTATCGATAGTTTCTTCCCTCTGCTCGTGCTGCTCGAAGCTAATAACGGAAAAGGGGATCCAAGAAATGATGTATGCATATGTTTGGGGCGTGTGTATGTGGGTGGCAAAGGAACCACAACAAATAACAGTAAATAATATGGTAAATGCCAGGATAGCAGCCGCTTAAAAGGAAATGCCATCAGCAGGAAAATCGATGGAACAGCGCGCACATCCATATTCCCATTCTCCGTCACCTTCCCCATCCCAGTTCCATTTCCATTCCCACTCCCACTCCCAGTTCCATTTCCATTTCCACTTTCACCCTTGGCGGGGAGATTGTGAATGTTTATTACCAGGCCTAGAGTAGCTACGAGCTGGTTTCTGTTGTTTTCTTTTTGTTGTGTGCCTTCTATATTTGTAGTCCTGCGCGAGGCTTTGGTAGCCAATTGGCTCCGCTGTTTGGCAGACAGCGTCGAGTTGCCTTTCTGTGGGCTGCAGCTGTTTTGGCAAGTCCTTTTGGCCCTATCGTGCGGGGCTCCTTTCCGTGTCCAATGGCTTGCCTTTCCCTTTGTAATGTTTATCCTTGTTGTTGTGGCTGGCAAAATAAATGGCTTGCCATTTGGATATTACACAATTTCTGCCGCTCTGTTTTTTCTGGTCTACTTTTAGTTTCACTTTCACTGGCAATGGCACTCTCTGGTTTATCATTTGATTCCTCTCTGCTGCTGGCCGCCGTTTTGATTTCATTGAACCATCTGCAACTCTAAGCGGATTAAAGCCATGCTGCTGCTGCCGGCACTAATTGGCTTTGGAATCCGCGCGACGCGACTCCAATGCGGAAGTCGGTTGCAACGGCTTAAAGCCAGCACTTATGGCCACAACGCCCACATCCGATTGCACTTGGTCACGCCACAGATGTGGGTGCTACCAGAGCTGGTGCCCCATCGAAAGAGTTTTTCCATCTGCCCATAAAAAAATATTTAAATTTTAACTGAAGCAGACAGAAATGGAATTAGTTTTTTAAGTGTTTCTCAGCTACACTTGCAAGAATAATAGAAAATTTTCAAACATAACTAGTTCTTGGTTTTGTAATAGGAAAAACAAAATATAAATAAAAATGGAGCATTGTGACTTTTGATGTATGAGAAAATATATTAGAATGATTTTTTTAATTTGCTTAACTAGAGAATGTTTTTTTATTTAAATGTTTTGAGGCTTAGAAAACTTGATAAAGTGCTTTGTTAAATAAACTTTTTCAAGACTTTTCCGTGCAGTTGAGGCCATTAAACTGACGTCCGCTTTGCGGGCTCTCAGATTGATTGACCCATTCGCAGCATTATGGCCAGAACAAATCATTGCAGAGCTGCCCAAAGAGGGGCCAACAAATCGAATTGAATATGTTATGAGTGGGACACGTGTTTTCTCGCCTCGTGACCCAGATTCCCAAGTTCGCTTGCTGATGCAATTTGGTGGCAGCGGGGCTTAAGTGCTTTTTTCTTACCAAGAAGAAAAAAAGACTCTGCCGCTCCGCTGAGTGATTGACCCAGTTTTCACGCCTTCGAACAACTTCATTGGCGTCAGGCGGAAATCTCCGCTGAGAGTGAAAGTGAGGACGTCAGAAAAGGTTGTCGCCATATTGAAAAGGACTTTGCATTTATTACATCCCATCCTTTGACCTGTCTATGACGTCAGATGAGGCTTGGGCTTCATTAGGTCTCCTCCGTCTCCGTTTCGTGGGGGGATCAAGGCGGCTAATGAAAATGTCAGTTGCCTGACACCACATGATGTATACGCAATCCCAGCGACGTTGCGAACTCTTTTACTTTGAAATTCTTGTCTGGCTTCTGATATTAGCAAAGTTTCTCCGCTGGCTGCCCGAAAAACTTTATTGCGCAACTAACAACTTTCTAAGGGGACTCCTGGGTCGGGAGGGGGCTCTGTGTGTAATTTGCATGCCAACAAAAGGCCGCAGAGCAAGAATAATGAGTAACCAGCCCGGTCCGGGCCAAGACATTTCAATTTATGGCCCTAAGTAAATAGCTTGCGTGCCTTTTCCGTGCCAAATTTAGTTTTTCTCTAGTTCTCCTCTCGGGCTCTTCGCTTTCGATTATCCAAGTAATTACGAAACGATAGCACATCAGCTATTGCAATTACATTGGCATTAAGTACATATAACCAGATACATATTTGCATACAGTTGAAAGCAAAATAATAGCAATAATAGTACCAAGAGCAGAAATGCAAATATAAAAGATGTATGGGTATAATTTGGGTTTATTTATGGGTTAAAAATATGTTTCTGCAATAATCATTAACTAAATTATGAAATGAATATGTAACTTGATTATGTCTTGTGGAAAAAACTCGATTAAAAATAAAAAAACAAAGATACTCTTTAACTACTTAAAATTTTAAGTTAAAGGTATGATGTGGTTTTTCCTAGAAGAATACATATAAAACAAATTTCAAATAAAAAAAATACTTTATAAACTATTAGTGTTATTCCATTATTAGTTCTTATATTTCAACCACAACTGTTTAAAGCCTGGGGCTAAGTGTGGCCGACCAAAGTTGAACTACCTCGATTGGCCGCCATTAAACTGTTGTTTGTTGGCAAGCAGCCCTGACATTTAAGCAGCTCCCCACCCAGGACCCTCGCCCTCTGCTAGTGCATTCCAATGGCCGGTTGGTCGGTCGCATCCAAAATTACCTTGTAAAACTTTCATGACTGCCGCAGATTTATCAACGGGGCGCCTCGACTAATTGCCCAGCAGCCGAGCGCGTTTTCCGTCCGGCTGAGGCAAATGATCCGTGGCCAAGAGTCCGCATTCGAGTCCGAGTTTGAGTTCGAGTCCGGGGTCCGTGGTCTCTGCCAAAGTGTGCAATTAAAAATGCACATTACTGCGGTTTCCTCTTTCTCTCTCTCTCTCTCTTTCTGTTTCTGTGTCGCAGGCACAATTTCCGATTATCCTTTCTCCGGCTGGCGGCCTTTTTCCTTTTTCCAATTTATTTCCCCCTCTTTTTTCGGGAGTGGGGGGGAGGGTGGCGATGTAGGCTGCGAGTTCAATGGAGCGTTCGAATGTGGTTGTCATCTGACAAGGCCGTGATTTATGGAATTGAATTGTAGCAGCTGCTCCGATTGGGTGGCTCTTGTGTATATTGTTCATGGGTTTATTTCATAACAGCCAATGAATTTATGAGTTATGAAATGAACTCCACGTGGCCTTTAAATATAATAACTGCTGATACATTTAGGGTACATATTTCAATGGGAGGAAATCAATAAGAGGTAGGCCTCGGACATATTTGCAAATGTAAAAAATGCAAAAAATTAATTGTTATTTTTTACAATTTCTTGTATAAGTTAAACAGATCAGATAAGTCAATTTAAGTAATAAAAATAAGATATATGGAGTTAATGTATAAGTCGCCGTTTTCACTCGTCACCTTTGCTGGTTGCATTCGCTCGTTCTATTTACTCATCGTCTTTACTAGTTGTCTAGACTCGTCATCTTGACTTGACAACTTTAGCCTTCGTATTAGACAGTCGTCGCTACTCGTCTTCTTTACTTATCGTCTTTAGCCGTTTTCGTAACTATTCGTCTTAACTTCTCGTCTTTACAAGTCATATGTACCTATCCCTCTCTCGTGCATTTTATTCATCGTCTTAACGAGTGGTTTTTATTCTTTACTTTACTTAACTTGGTATCGTTACTCGTCGTTTTGATCATCGTTTACTCGCAGTTCTGCTCTTAGTCTCTTAGTTCAGTGTTATTTTTTACAATTTTTGTTTATTATTTATTTATTTTTTCAATTTACTTCTCATTGCATTATATTCCACATCTTATCCCAAATACAATATACAAATAAATAATACTTTTCCTTTATCTTGCAGGTCGTACTCGTATTTATACTCAGCATCGCATCCCTCATTATATACTTTGTTGATGCATCTAGCGAAGAAGTCGAAAGATGCCAAAAGTGGAGTAATAACATTACTCAACAGATCGATCTCGCATTCAATATATTTTTTATGGTTTACTTTTTTATACGAGTAAGTTGCACACTGCCAGACAGACAGACGCACACACTGAGTTGATTTAACGAATTATTTGAATCAATTGGTTGGAGCGATGATTTATGGTTTTACACGAGAAAATTCTTAAACAATCTTTCGTTTTTCCTTTCGTTCTTTCAATCTGACAATCTCCTTACAGTTCATAGCGGCGTCCGATAAGCTTTGGTTTATGTTAGAAATGTACAGTTTTGTAGATTATTTTACAATACCCCCGTCCTTCGTATCAATATATTTAGATCGAACATGGATCGGTAAGCGAAGCAAATCCCTATTAAATTATCCTAAAACTATCAAATTCCAAACAATCCAATTATATGCATACAAATCGGTATTGATCAATTGATTGGAATGCAATCAGGATAACAAAGACTCCCCTTTTTCCGCATACACAATAATATTGCCTTACACAAACACACACGCTAAGACAAAGAACTAAGAGTCCTGATCGATTTGTATGCATGCAATGTGCCTTACTCTACATTAGACATCGAGGTGCGTGCCTTTGATTACATACAGTGTGTATATTATTGTGAACAGGTCTTCGATTTCTTCGAGCGCTACGTCTCATGACTGTTCCAGATATTTTACAATATTTAAACGTACTAAAAACATCGAGCTCCATACGCTTGGCTCAACTAGTATCAATTTTTATATCCGTGTGGTTAACAGCAGCGGGCATTATACATCTGGTATGTAGAAACACACACTATTTACACACATACACACACACACACACACTAATCGGGATCGGTTGTGCCTGCAAGGGTGTATGCCTCTGTGGCAGGACTGCAGCGCGTGCAAGAGAGCCAGTCCCGAAATATTACGCATACGCCACGTTGCACCCTGCCACAGAGACCGCCTGTGGGCACGCCCGATGCCCCACACTATATCTGTACACATATATAATCATGTATATATATGTGCCAGGATGTGTTTATGGAGTGTCCAAAAGAAAAGATGACCCAATCGCTGAGGCGACTGATAAAATTGCATTTGCATTTACTTAAAATTTAGCTGGAGAACTCTGGCGATCCGCTGGATTTTAATAATGCTCATCGTTTATCGTATTGGACCTGTGTCTATTTCCTAATTGTGACCATGTCAACGGTAGGATATGGTGACGTTTACTGTGAGACTGTCCTGGGAAGAACATTTCTCGTGTTCTTTCTGCTCGTCGGCTTGGTAAGTTCGCAGCGCAAAGCCCAATACAAAATTAATTAAATTTAAACAAAATAAACCAAAAAAAAAAGAATTACACATAAGTCTTAGCCTTCTTTTAGTTTTAACCAAGTATAAACCATATATATTATACAGATGTAGCCAATGTTTTCTCTCTCTCCATCTCTGTCCGCCTCGATGCCCATTGAGTTTAGGCCAAGCCACAGCGGGGTTGCAAGTGCTGAAGTGCTGAAAAGTGTGTGAATGATTTAAGTTTTGGTTGCCTTGCCGCCTAATCTACTTACTAGTCCAGTACCAGTACAGTACAGTACAGTAGAGTACAGTACAAGTGCAAGTACAGTTGTGCTCAGAATTATAGTTGAGTAGCCAGAGCGATACCAGTACCAGTATCCATGTACTAGCCGATAGTATACTCTATATACTCAATACTCTCGATACTGAATTCGAACTCTCTTAGACGTAACATTATAGAGTAACCATGCGTTGACCCCGTTGCCCCTTGACCTCTCTCTGTCTTACGTAACAATAGACTTAATACTCAAAATACATTTGTTAATTGCATTTCTACTATGTACATGCCACGTTTATGTAAATACATAGAACGACTTAATACCGCTGCACAAGTTTTGAATTATGGAACTACTTTATTTGAGGCCTTGCGGCCGCGTTTCGTATTTGCGTTTATCCTCCTCCAAAACGTTTCGTTAGCTTAACTCATCACCACCCAAGCTTAACGCGTTTTCGTTACCTTTACTCTTACCTTTTACCCCAAAAAAAAAAAACACCCACACACACGCCCACATATCTACGGAGGCATATCCACGCGATATACGCCAGATACGATACTATATATACACGGGGGCCGCCAGCAGTCTGCGGCCCTCCGATTCATCTGTTCACGCAGCCCATCCGATAATCTCGATACTTATGCATGCAGTTACCTTACTTCACTTTTCAGTTGAAACTTTCAATTTGCTTTGGTTTTTGTAATGGAAGATTTGTAGAAGAAAAACGAACACCGAACACCAGAAATACCCGCAACACACACACAGCCAAGAGTCAGGGCCCCGAGCAGGGACTTTTCGGTGTAGACCAGGAGAGCCTTACCACATACATATATTCGTACTTGTTATATCCAGAGTTAATGTTCTGCATGCTTTAATGCTGGCTGCCGCATATTTATGTAACCAAACCAAGGACAGAACCAGATACGCTTTAGGTTTAGCTATTCTTTTGGGTGTGAATGTCCCGGCCTGACTTCGTACCCACCAAAAAGTGAATTTTTGTTTGCGATACATAATGCTAACAACTAGACTAAGCCTAAGACACAATCACCAACCTATATCTCTCTAAGCCCGTACATATATTTTTGCTGCATTGATTTTTGTGTTAATCTCGTGTATGATGGAATATTTTAGGCAATGTTTGCCAGCAGTATACCGGAGATAATTGAACTCGTCGGTAGTGGCAATAAGTATGGCGGTGAACTGAAAAGAGAACACGGAAAGAGGTAGTCTATACAAAACCATAATAAACCCAAAAAATAAATATACATAATCGCATTTGATGTGAAAAACACCAAGCTACATTTTTAAAAATAATCCACAAAAAGTTATAAATTGCAATAAACCAAAAAGTATAACTTATGAAACATTTATAAAATACCAACGAGCATAGTCAGTCAGTGAGGAACCAATATCTGTTGAGGACTATAATCCCCAAGATGTTTCCAATTGAGAGCTAGGTTTTACTTGGACCACAAAAGAAAACCTTTGTAAAGAACACACATATTCCTAGTATACTAGTATCTTGGACCCCCATGGGGTGATCCGAAGTTCCAATTAGATGAATTGAAATATTAAATTAAAAGTCGATAATTAGTCTGTTACCCTTTCACTTTGTTTCCCTAATTTCATTGTATCTCTATGATTCGCATATATACAGTTGACTTACCCGCATCAAAAAGTAGTTCAGCCGACTCTAAAGTCGTCCGTTTTTTAACTATTTTGTTCCTTGATAAATAAGTATTTGAAAAATCAAAAAACAAAAACCAAAACCAAAACAGATATGACAACATTTGATAAATCATCAAGCAAGTAATAAAAGTAAAGTACAATTTTATCACAACGATTTGTACTTTGTTTATGTCCTAAGTTCTATAATCCTTTTGTTTATTTTTTTTGTCAGCAGACAACTCAGAAGATTCGAACACACACTGATCTATTTGTTCCAGTCATTAAACATTTTAATGTCCCATTCACTTAGGTTTTTCCAGTTTAATTTGTTTATTTTCCGATGTTTTTGCGTTGTTTTCCCTGATTTATTTCGTTTCGTTAAACACTTTTATTGAACTTGGCCATGTCTATCATATAATAACTTAGTAGGCAAGCGTAAGTTCATATAATTTTTCGCTCATTTTACTTTTGAATTTTGGATCCAGAATACACGTTCGGACTCAAGATATTATTATCGTTTAACTCTTTATACTTTGCCATGCTTTAAACGTTTCGTATTAACACCAGAGTTATGATACCAGATATGCGTTTATCAATTTGCAATAGTTTCAAGGTTCATATATATTTATTTCGATATCTTAAAGCATTTGTGCAAACTTTTTAGGCGCATTGTTGTAACACATCCCACACAGATCTATAGAGCCCTGAGCCCCACTTAAAAAAATAAAAAAAAAACATTTACAAACACACAAGTCCCTTAAAATATAGCATCGGTCACGCATTGAAAAAAGTAATAAATTTAATTTTTCCAAAGTCATAATAATATTTTATATTTTTTTAAGAGAGCAAACTCCAGCCACATATTTGCAAAATGCATTTTTCGATTCATAACTCCCTTTTTATTCCAATTAAATTCAAAACTCATTTGTCAGAGTCTCGCTGATCCATTAATAAATATATAAATAAGACAAAGTTCACCCAAAAGGTCTTTCCTCAGTGCTCCCTAGAATTTAAGAGGTGAGACTGCTGGGGAATCGTCTTGGAAATTCGGCGTTGACCGAAGTTGTGCTTTCATCACCCCTTCAACCTTTTAAATTCGAAGAATCAGCAAGTCAAACTTACCCCCTAAAATGCATAGTAACATAGGATTGTACAAAGTACGGTATTCTTCATAGCGTAATTCTAAACTCTAGCGCACTGTGACTTCCGGATGAGTCTAACGCCGATCTTACTACGTAATACCTGTCTCTGTCTAGGCCCCAGCACTGTCGTGTATTGTAAACTACAAATGTAAATTATTAGATGTATCAAGTAAGAGTACAGTAAATAGATGCCGTTGACATAAAGCGAACTACATATTGGCAAAGCGATTGTGTAAAGTAATGTACAATTAGCCGTAAAGTATCTGTGTGGACGAGTGAGTGAGTGAGTGAGTGCCGAGTCGAGTGAGCGTCCGTGTAAATAAGGAGCGAGTGCGATGCAAGCGAGTGCGAAGCGAGCGAGTGACTGAATGCAAGTGACTGATAGTGAGCGTGAGTTCTATGACGGGTTGAGCGGTCTCCACTCTGCACTGTTCTGCGTCGTCAGCGAGTTGTCAACGTCGTCGTTGATTCTGTTCTTCAACAATTGTACGCATAATAATTTTGTCCATTTCTTTTCAAAAAATAATAAAAATCAACCACACACACACCCGAAACAAACATACAGCAAAGCATAATTTTGTTAGCTCAACAACAGAAAAAAATAATATTTAAAATATGTTTAAAAGACAACCAATACAGAAATACTGAAACAACCGAACTGAACCCTCTTTGGCACCTCTCAATCAATCTAAATGTGTATGTGTGTTGTTGAATTTAGGCCGTTTTCGCTAGTTGGATACCAGAAATCACTGAACTGGCTGCCCAAAGAAGCAAATATGGTGGAACATATAGCAAGGATCCTAGAAAAAGGTACACGAACACGTTGCTGGCTGTACCGCTAAGAGAGAAATATATAAGATCAAAAACTATATATACAACACAACCAATATCAAGATAAACAAGATAATGATTATAAAAGCAAACAAATACCAAAAAAAAAAACAACACCGCAATCGCAGCAATCGAAGAATCTTGAATTCTCTTTGTATTATCAAAATTTTCTTTACTAAACTTCAGTCAACGAACAGCTTAAGTTTTATTTTGATTTCGTCTTTCGTTTTTATTATTTTCCACCCTTTATTCTTGAACATTTTTTTTCGGCGTCACCTGGAATTGCATAAAAATAATGCCAAACTCTGTCGAAATTCAGGGTTTATAAGCAAATTCTTAAAATATTTAACTTTGTTTTGTTATTTTCATAAAAAGCTAAGCAAAGGAAAGCTAAGAAAAAATTAAAATGGAAAAATAATTAGGACTTGAAGGCATTGGTTTCTTGGCGGCATGTGTCTGTATTTAGTTAATCAACAAAAAAACAAAAAGGAAACACATAAAGAGTCATGCAAGAATTACACAAAAATGTTTGAACGTTTTAAAATGATTCTACAGAGGAGAATATATATATTATTATAATGTAATTTACTTGTCAAATCCTTCTGTAATTCTCGTTGTCGTTACTTTCACACACCACTCTACACTCATTGTCTACAAAACTATATTGCTTCATTTATGCGTGCATTTCACTAGGCTTGTTCTTAGATAGAGAGATAAATTGTTGAAACCATCAAATGCTTCAAACATTTCTAGTAAGAGAAACGAGCTAACAGAGATGCGATGCTTTTTATTTACTTACTTGTTCATTTGCGGTTCCCGCGGATGTGTGCTACACTTTTTTGGAATCTCTGGGCCCACTCACAAATCTTAAATGTAACTTTTAACGGAGACTAACTACTCTTTAACCGGAACTAAACCTCTATCGAGGGGTTTCCTCATTTGTTGAAGCATGCACATTTCGAAGTCGACAGTCAAGCTATTCACTCTCAATAATACGATCACCACCCGACACAATCTATATGTATATATATTTTGGAGAAGACAATTTACAGAAGTATTTGAAGAAGGTGTTCCCCTCCTCAGCCAGTCGTCAGCCCAGGTCTGTCGATGGAGAACGAGAAAGTTGAAAAGAGCTAGAGACTCGCCGCTGTATTTGAAATGTGTAATTTTTGAGTTGAGTTCGTCTTTTGTTTCCGTTTCCGTTCCGTTTCTAATTTTCAAATTTGATTTTTGATTATTAACGTACCTAGAGCAGAGCCACTATTTGCGTGTTTTTATGCAACTTCAGCTGCGTCATTGATTTTTTGAGTTCGAACTGTTGAAGCTCCGAAACTAGCGCTGAACCAATCTACATATGTGTATGAACTTGTTCGTATATTCCTTTAATGGCTTCTCTTCCTGAGTTACCGAAATGCATTACCGTTGAGTTGATTGTTTGTTCGTTTGTACATTTTCCACATTTTCTTGATTTTCCGTTTGAAAAACACACTTACACCCAGTTGCCGCTTTGGTTTCCCCCCTATAGAGTCTTGATTTCCGGATACGATTTTCCATATTGTTTGGTTTTCTTTCCAATTGTTTCTATATGCGATACATACATAAATAAAGTTGCAGTAGTTACGATTTTTGCAATTTCAATTTATCCAACATACTATATCGAATTTACTTGTAATTACTTACCATACCAATACGAAACTAATTCCACACTTTTACCCCTTACCTAATCAAACTAATCATCTCTATTTCAAAGTCGTTAATTTGCTTGCACCCACTTTGTATGCCGCAGCCACGCATAGAAAAAATAAAACAACTAAAAAACTAAAACCTAAACTTACAAAAAATAAATGCGAAACGATAGCAGTACGAAAACGGCGCCATTGGGCGCTGAAATATGTTTTTACGATGATCATTAGAGGAGCATTGATATTTGTATACTTGTGATCAGTAAAAAGTTGCAGTATCCCGTTATATCGTATTCAGTATCAGCATCATGTCTTCACATTATTTGTACTCGTTACTCGTTACTCTATCCCATACCGAACCGAAACCGAACCGAACCAAATCCCCCGAGACACACACATATATTCACGTGCGGTTTAGTTTAGTTTCCTAGATGAACGAGCACACACACAATCGATTTTGGTAGCGTAGATTTGAGGCACTGATAAAAAGGAGAGAAGCGGAAGTCGTTAGCCGACTTCCGGTCGCTGTGTGTGCGTGTGTACTTGGCACCGAATTACCACCACTGTACTAGGGTTAAGTTTCTCCACACACCACATAGTTTGAATTCGTTGATATCTGTATGTGTTAACTCGTTACTTAACCACACAACACGTAACCCCAAGAAACCATTAGAGCCATAAGAACTTAGCTGCAAACTGTTGAAGCGGTTTATCGATTTATGAAGATAATAAGATAATATGTTACATACCTTCTGTTTTATTTGATCTCATTTACTGTGTTTTATTTTGTGTTTTCCTTGTTTGACAACGGTCCAAGGTGATTCCGAATAGACATACTTCTTATAGAGCGTCCTGGAAGCCACAGCAAACTCGAGAGTGTCATCAGCAGGATATCGATCCGATGCCTTCATCATATAGTGCTTCTAGGGGTCCTTCTTCGAGTCTGTTGTCCCATCTCCCCGTCTCCGTTTCTCTTCCCATCCGTGTGCCCCTCTCTGTTGATCCTTCGTGCGACTCCTACTCTCTGTCTCTATTTCTCTCTCTCTGTTACTCTTTATGTGTGTCACACGAAATTTGTGTAATGCTTTTTATTTAAGTTTAACAACAACTACAACAATCCAAAACGAAAAATAGAACAAAAATACTTCACTGTCATCATTATCTTTCATACTGTAAACAGGCGATTTTTGCAAGTTGTATACCTGAGATTATAGACTTGATTGGAACAAGAGCCAAATATGGGGGCACATTAAAAAATGAAAAAGGGCGAAGGTGAGACAAACCAAATTTTCTTTCAATCAATCAAAACAATTAATCAAACAAACTGATTAAACCAAAAGATATATAAAAATACTACAACAACCAACAACTACAATAAGACTACTTACCACAAAAATAAAAAACCAATCATAATCTTTAAGCCAAAAACCCAAAGATCAACAAACCTAAAATTTAAAAAAACTAACCAACAACCGAGTATTTATGTTACCAAAATAAACACCAAATCAAAATGAAATTTCTGCCCAAAAGCAGTCAACCCTTGAAAAATTTATAGACTTTACTTTTTGTTTGCGCTTCCATTCATGCCAAACGTTTTTATTCCCAGTGCGGAGAAGTAGCTGGAAATTTGATTTTGATTCAAAAACACTAGAGAGACACTCTCTCACACACAAAGCCTAACACGAGCCATTCACACAAAGCCACCAAGAACATGGCCACCAAAAAGATCCTAAAAGCCTAAAACCCAACCAATCACAATAATCATTGTCAGCGATACACATATTACTCATACGCCCCGTGGGAACGCCAACGATGCTCTGGCTGCTCGTCAACAACAGCGACAAACACACCACATTTGTACATTTCAACTATTCAGGCCATCAATCAATCAATCAATCAGCCAATCAATCAGCCACCCAGCCCAAATTCAAAACATTTAATCGATCAAACATCCGCCACAACAACACAGTTACAGTAACAGCCACAGCAAGAGCAACAGCAACACAGCCACACAACAATTGACAAAGAAAAGCAAAAATCAAAAATCAACAAGAAAATTTAACTAAAATACTCATATTGCATATATGAAAAAAAAGAATACGAAAAACAACAACCAGTGTATATGTTTTAGTTCTCGAGCAAACTCATTTTGTGTTCGTTGCCTTTCAGTTTGGTTTTTCTTTTCGTTTCGACCTTAGACGTACGTGTGTGTCCACGTAGTTTCAGTACGTGATACCCGAAAAAAATCCCGACGTAAGACGTAAGATATATCGTTTCAGCCTCGCCCCAGGAAGTCGATAATGACATATTGCGTATTATATATAACATTAGTTTCCATTACGTTTACGTTGAGCCCATCGATTTGCGTTTTGATTTGCGCCAGTTATTTTCAAAGTTACTTTTTTGGTTTTTCTTTGAATTGGCATTTTGCAGATACTCGTATCGTATTTGAGAACCGTACCGTATACCGTACCACATACCAAAATCAATTGTTTCGTACCTTAAATACTGTTCTGAGTGTATCTACTATATCATGTGCGTACTCTTAAACTACCAAACTGCTATCTTGTTGTGAGTTTCCATACTACATCCTGAATTTGAACGCCAAAATTATCAACTTACTCTTCTCTGCTACTTTCTACTCTCTCTATATCGTACTCGTACCATCCTGATCTTGATCTTGAACCTAAATTCTTTAGCTATCCTATCTTATCGTTTGATTTGCACGTTCGCTCTTCTGTTCCACTCTCTTGAGTTACTTGAGAAAACGCGGCTTAATCGTGTTTGATTTCCGATTTTGTATTTCTGATTTTGGGTTACATTTTGGTTAAACTTTTTTGGTTTCTCCTAGAAACGAATTGGTTACGTGTCATTTGCAGGTCGAGTGTGAAGTCAGATCAGAGCTGATGATTGGCATTAACCGAAATTCAACATGCGTATTGCGTATTGCTCTTAAGTTTTGTCTCTTTTCTGTATGCCATATCATCCTAGCCTCGTTTTGCATTGTATTAGCCCTTGAAGTGGATCAGTGATTGGTGTTTATTATTGTGTTACATTATCGTAATTGTCTATATAGTCCTTGATATCGAAGTCGTAACTGTATATCCATCTTAAACGAACGATAATAATGCATATTAAATACTGAATACTAAATACTAAATACAATAATAATAATAATAATAATATCCGATCGATTGTATACGTAAATGTTAGAATCCATACTCAAAATGTACACACACACGAACTCGAGATTGAATTCGATCTCGAAGTCTCGATAGATTTTTTCTTTCCAAGTACAGACAGCAATTTGTAAATACCAAGCCACTCTCACGGAAGACTTCAATTTGCTTCATATATATACTGTATTTTTGGCTAGAAAATGTACGATATTAGACGCAGCAGCAGCTGTCATCTGAGCAACGGAACCATCGTCAAAGTGTGTGTAAAGCGAATCAATAAAACCTATCAATCAATCAATCAATAAAACTCATGTATCTTCCCAGCATTTTACTCTTACTCTGTATATCTTTCTCTCTCTTCAAACCTTCAATCAGTTATATCGATCCGCTACTCTGCGTGTTGTAGTTCTTGGACAACTCTTACATACTATATTTACCCTATGCTATCTACGAACACTTCACACCATACATACCTACGATTTACTTATGATTTCGACTTTCCACTTCTTTGAGAAACATTCAAGTACAACGGTATGATTAACCAATATAAAGATATAACCAAACATAGCCCACACATAGACCTAAATCGGATGACACTGCACTCCGCTCCACTGAAACTGTCGTAGCCCAGTGTTGTGTATGGATGCGCTCGGCGACCTCATTCGATCTACTATACCCTTGCTCGCCTATTCGGATCAGGTAGGAACCAAGAAACAGAATACAGCCGAGGTCCTGCATCGTTGTATGTTTTGATTTGACTCGATTCGTGGCCCCTGTAAGCACACCACACCACTCTGTTGTCTCCAGCTTAGGGATATCTGATCAGGAGAGAGTAATGCTCGCCAGAGAGTACTCCGAATACAATCCGTAAACTGCAACCGTAACCGTAACCGTAACCGAAACTGAAACCGTAACCGTAACCGCATCCGTATCCGAGCCCCACACATCTCCTGACTGTCTCTCTATCTCGCTGTCTCTCTTTCAAAGATCTCTCCTATCCATAGTTATTTTTTTTCGTTGATTTCCTCAAAACCCACTCACCTCTCATTGCACATTTCTGAGAAGATAGTTTTTGGCGCATCTGAAGAACAAACATATCTTATACTTTTGATTCATGTTAATCAGCAGCAAAGCTGCCCGAAAATGTAACGATCAAAATGCGTGGCCAGGCATCAAAATGTTCAACCTATTCACAATGTTTATATCATTTCCAGAAAATAAAACCACAACAAAAAAATATGAATATTTCAATCCAAAAGTCACCATTCGTTTCTTTAGCTGCAGCAATGATGAAAAATCAAAAACAGCGACACAAGAACTAATCGAATGTAGAGCATTTATTTCGTTTGTTTGTTCGTTAAATGCAAATTGAAGTTCTTCTTTTTCCTTTTTTTAGCGAACCCCAGTAGTCGAGCACCATTTTGTATTGCCACCGTAGAGGTAACCAACGAGTTTGCCACTTGTACAGCCTGCATCCGGATTTGATCAACCGAAACACTAACACGAGATCCAAATACACTTCCCCTCAAGACGTTGTAGGATTTTGATTTTGATTTATAGAAAAAGACAATTCACTGACTGTACTTGAAGTATTATTCAAGGACTCTAGGGAGAAAGGAGTCTTGACTCTCGTTTATTATATTTATACTTTGACTGCCTTTGACTGAGTAGCAAGACACCTAGGTGATCTTTATATGATATACACAAACAAACAACAAACCCATACACCAACATACACCAACATACACCCATATACACACATGGAACAGTAGCAGTATGCATGTGTAGTGGCACTGAACACACCACCATATATGTATTAGGTATTTTTGGGAAGAATGCCTGCCGGTTTGCCTGACTGCCTGATTGCATGACTGTGACTACAGTAATAATCTACCTATATTATACAAAGCCTAGCACCTGTAGAAAATAAATATATATATATATATATCTAGTATATGGAATGAGCGTAGTGTATCATACAATGTGTATATAGAAAACAAATGCGTTGGCCAGTTGCTGACTACTTTTGATGCTTTACTTGATGCATGTAAGTTGATTAAATCAAAAATAAAACTGATGTGCGTAGCTAAGCCTTTACTAGAAACCGTATTTATTTACAAACTCTTCATTTTCACCTCTGGACGTTGGCGGATGCAGAGTCCGAGATCCAACCAGATCCTCATTTTGTGACTCCTGATTTATTGCCATTGATTGATTAATTTTATGTACAAGCCCCTGGGGTAGCAGACTAAATTCATGCATTTTGCATTTATCATTTGAGTTTTAAGTTTACCAATTATGAGTTCGTGTATTTTGTATAATTTTTGATAAATGTTTGTTTTCTAAGAAAAATGCAAAAAGTAATTTACTTTACCACCAAATAATACTGACAAGCCATAAAGATAACCATAACCAGGCAACGACGAGCAGTTGATAAATAATACAAACAGATCAAAGCCTAAATCAATATAAAGAAATATACTGAAGACGAAAACAATCAATATACTCGTATCTATAACCTCACCCAACGACATGCACTCATTCGAACACACACATTCAAGGCACTCACACACACATATATAAAGTAACACTAACACCGAGACACTGACACCGCAAATATGTATATTATAGACTCCGATTTAGATTCAGATTCATATTCATGAAATGTGATTAAATCTGAAAGGGCTCGAGAAAGTGCATTTAATTTAATTTTTAAGCCAATTAAATGCACTTTTCTCGGTCCAAAGGACCTTTTGCCGCTTTAATCGCACACTAATACCGAAACACACACCTCATTTCATACACTCTCACAAACGCCACACACATGTATAGAGCTTCAGCGCATTCCACACTAGATTTAAGCCAAATTGTTGCATTAATCGTTGAAAGTGAAGCCACTTCTCCGGAACTAATCTATTTATCTCTCTCCCAAAATCAACTATACCCGAACCTCAACCCCGAACCTGAACCCGGAACAGACATATTGTGGTATGCGGTCACATAACATACGAGTCCGTGTCGCATTTCCTGAAGGACTTTCTCCACGAAGATCGGGAGGATGTCGATGTCGAAGTGGTCTTTCTCCATCGGTAAGTTCACCAAATGCCCAATTCAAACTTAAGCAGAAGAATAAACCTAATTACAATCGTATTGCTAATTTGTTGTGTCGTTGTTAAGTTGAAATTATTGTTTCCTAAATGTAATTTCGATTCAGTTTTAATCAGTAAAAATCAGCAAAGAGAACAAAAAATAGAGCAGTACCTAAGCAGACTCAAAGATTTAAGGGGTTTGTGGTCAGCAGCTGCGCGGATAAGTAGGCAATGATTTTGTTACAGTTTTGAAATTAAACGATTTTGTATTAAATACAAATAAAAATAGTTTGAGATGTAAATAAGTGATGTAAGTAAGAGATACTTTAAAAACACTATTATAAAAAAACCAGCTTAACTGAAGAACTTTTTATTTTATAACTTCATTTAATTACAAAATAAATTTGAAATAATATTTAATACATTTTTCGTTAAAGTCGCCCGAAAATAATGTTTTTTTAGTTAATTGACAGCTGCTGGCCACTCACCCTCTAGTTGGGACTAAAATCCCCAGTCAGTTAAGTTAGTTCAAGGCACTATTTTAAGTATTTGCAATAAACTAGCGATTAGCGAACACACAGACAGTGGAAATCGATTGATTTTATTTTTGATTTTGAACAGTCCCTTTCATTTTTTTTTGACTGCATAACTACCAATACCTAAATACAACTATAAATATATATATATATATGCCATATCATGTAATGTAATGTAAACCAAAATAGCAAAGAGCCTGACCTGGAGCTAGAGGGACTGCTGAAGCGTCACTATACCACAGTGGCCTTTTTTCAGGGCACTATGATGAACGCAGTCGACCTGGAGCGAGTCAAGGTACACAAACACACACCGAGAGCACACCGAAAACACGTCAAACATCCAACACCAAACACACATACACCACACAGACACAGAGACACCCCTCAGACACAGACACTGAACCAACAAAGAAACACACCTACAGACCAGTGAGCAAAACAAGAAGACACGCAGAAGTAACGTTAAACGAATGAACCCAGGTGTCCCAGCAACAACCACAGCAACAGCCAAACAATATAAAAAAATCATAGAGAAATAGAGCAAAGAACATTTTTGAAACATACTCATACTTTGTGAATGTTTTTGTAACTGTGGAGGCTGCAGCTCCACTCTGTCTGCCCTCCTTCTCCGAAGTCAAATTAGGAGAACTACTCTCGCATTCGCTGCTGACACCTCTCACAGCAATCGAAGATCAAGAATCGAGTCAAGACACGCCCCCTCCTCCCATGAATTCTATATATATATATATGCTCGCTCTCTCTCTCTCTCTCACTTTGAACTTGAACAATTCAATTATGTTTATTTTTATTGCAATTTTATAGCTTTATTATGATAGCATTATTATTAATGGTTTCCGGTTGCTGCTGACGAGGCTTTCAAGAAAACGGCATTTTCTTCAAATTTCCTCCCAGAGCCACGTGATAAATGATGTTATTCATAATTTTAGATAGACCTTAGTTTCACTTTTAAACGTTCTTTTTTATGTTCACATTTTTGCGTTCGCTTAACGTATTTTATCCCCGCTTAATAATGGAATGACCTACTTAGCTGAATTTTTTCCAGTTTCCATTTTTTTTCAGTATATACAGTATATAATTCCTTTTGATTCGAATCGAGCTAAAGCTTACTTGACATTACATTAAGCTACAAATATCTCACGTTTTATTATATATTTTTTCAATTTTTCAAATCGTAGAAACCTTAAAGTAAATTCAAATAATCCTTCTGTAACATATTCGTGACATTTTTATTCTCCCATAGAGTTCTTTGAGCCTTGAGAGCCTAGTTAAGTAATGTTAATTAGTTATTTAAGCAGAGTTCCCTGTCTAGAGTATAGAGACGTACTATAATATAAGTAAGGAGATTACGATTTATTTCATTTTTATAGTTTAGTTATAATGAATCACGATTTTTGTTGCACCTTCGGCTTGAAGATTTTCTTTACCGACAATTCTGTCTGCATTGTTTGTTTCTCTTCTTTTTTCATTTGCATATTTGCGGACTCCGAAAATCGCACAATAACCACACTCATATATACTATATATATATTATATCTGTATATTGTTTGTTGTGTTTCGAAAACACGCTCACAAACCCACACACATGCAACGATATTCTTCTGTTTCTTTGAATACAATCCAATCTACGTATTCTCCTCCGTGTGTACATTGGAATCATTGAAAACTCTAAAAACTTTGTATTATTTCCCCACAAAAAAAAAAAAACAACCACAAAAAAATTGAATCAATTAAAAAAAACAAAAAATTAATAAAGAAAACCACCCGATTTGGAACTTGAGGGTTTGTTCAAACGTCATTTTACCACCGTGGAGTTCTTCCAAGGAACCATTATGAATCCGATCGATCTGCAGAGGGTTAAGGTAAAACAAAAATGTATTTTCATTTTACCCGTTCCACTATATGTTCTATATGTTCGTTTGCCTTTCGTTCCTTACCGTTCATTTACCCTATTCCGTTCAGTGTACTCTCGTCTCGACCCGTGCGCCATGCTTTCGTTTCATTATGTATTAACCGAGCCCCAGAATAAGCGTACTACAACTTACTACTTACTACTTCTTACGTACCTGTACCCATATACTTATTTATGTAACGAACGCTCAAATGTAATTACAACCCGCCTATTAATCTATACCCATGTACGTGTGTGTATGTGTACTGTCTATCTACATGTACAAGCGATATTCGTGTAATACGTATACGTAATATGCATTTTCTGGTTTTAGTTTGGTCAACAGCAACAGCATCACAGCGTTTATTAGTACATGTATCCCTTGGCCCCGGCACCTGAACATAAGCCAAATTACACCAAAAATTTACACAAATAAACAAAATGTGAATAGCAAGTAAACAAATAAAGACACAAAGTAAATACTAACACTACACACGGACACCGTAAATTGCTGCTGTTGACGTTGTTGTGTAAAAACAGAAACAAATCCCTTTGATTTATCCTTATTTTAAGCTGCATTACCAACAACCATTAACGTAAATGTAATTTCTTCTTTATGTATGTGCTAAGTATGTTACTGTAATTGTTAAGTTAATTGTTAATTGTATAGTTTGGATTACTAAATATTTGGCAATTAATACAAAATAAATAAAAGTTGAAGAGCTCTAAGGAGATTATCTTATTTTTTTAATTCTAAAAATACCCTGATAGGCCTATGATATCTTGACATCAATTTAGTTAAATTAAATAGAGCGAATATTATTCAATAAAGTTTAATTGGACGATATTATAATAATTTATATTTAAACTATGATCCAAATTCTAAAATTAGGCACCTAAAACAATACGTGACCTTCCTTTTATTTTTTACCTAAATCTCAAAGATTTTATGTATAAAACATTTGAAAAAACATTTTTGTCTTAAATTTATCTCCTAATAAAAATACCAGTTGTACATACAATGAAATTAACAAATTAGTCTCAAACAAGTCTCTTAATTTTTACTAAATTTATCAATTTAATAGAAAAAGAGAAATTTAAATGGAGGTTAATGCGAAATTTCGCATTTGATAAAAAAGTCCTACATTATTAGGGAAGATAATTGTTATCAGCTCAGCTAAATATGTGTAAATTAAATATATGGTATAGTATGCCTCTATTAAGTACATGTCTTAGTCTTTATAGTAAATATATATAAATATATAACATATATCAGCTAAATCGATATCCTTTGAATGGACGCCTTTGAACGGCCTTTGCTAATGCCATCGCTTGTCCTTGTAAAGTGCGATAACCATCGCATCCTTTGCATGCAAGCCGACTGCATGTCTTTGATCGGATAATGATGCTTGTAATTAGTGCTAATCTATCGTCCAATGCCCCCTTGAGTTTGCTCTTCAGTTGTGCGGGGCTTTGGTATTTAATTATATTGTTTTGAACTGCACCGATCTCCCCACCGACACCTACAGCCCACAGCCCACAGCCCACTGAAATGCACCGAGCGTTCGCCTTATGATTTCTTAATGTGTCCTTAGTTTGGAGTTGAAACCGAAAGACTGTGTCCAGCAACCAAACCCACCCACCCAACCACCCAGCAACTGTACAACTGCTTACTATCTTCCTAAAAAACAGCCCCTAGTGGGTCCTGCTAATGAATACAACTACTACCTCTACTCCCTTAAAGTACCCCAAAGAACCCTACTACGTACGCAATGTATATGCAAGATATTGCCTGGCCTCGATCCGAGCCAGATCGAACCAGGATCAAACCAAAACACTCACCTGTGGCATTTTAAGTACTCATACTCGTACCATAGTTGTCCAGTCGATGTGCGTGTAAACCGCTTACTAATTGTTATATTGTGGACAATGCTCTATACGTGACACCTCTGCAATATATATTCACAATAACAGTAACAATAACAATCACTGAACCATAACAAACTACTTTGAACAGTTCAACATAACAAAACTAACTCACATGAGACAAACATCAAATGCCCATAGACATAGTCTGACCATAACCAGCTAACACCATTGCTCACCACGATCCCTTGCTAATCGATAACTTATCCATCTCTCAAACCGGAAACTGAAATCCGGAAACAGGTTCATGAAGCCGACGCCTGCCTCGTGCTAGCTAACAAATATTGCCAAGATCCCGACGCAGAAGATGCTGCCAACATCATGAGAGTAATCTCGATCAAGAACTACAGCGACGACATTCGAGTCATCATCCAGCTGATGCAGTACCACAATAAGGTGAGTGTGCTGAGGATTCTAGGTGATCTTACTAGGAATCGATAAGAGTATCGATATTCTATATTAATTGACTTTAATACAATTCTAAGAGAGAAATAATCGAGGCCATTTTTTTGATTTTTAGTGATTTTTTACCCATCGAATACATTTTAGATATAATATACAATAAAATATCGTTTGCATTTCGATATATTTTACTATGTACCTATAGATTTTAATATATATTTTCCTATGTGCCTTTAGGCCTACTTGCTGAACATCCCATCGTGGGACTGGAAGCAGGGCGACGACGTCATCTGCCTGGCGGAGCTGAAGCTGGGCTTCATTGCCCAGAGCTGCCTGGCGCCCGGATTCTCGACCATGATGGCCAACCTGTTCGCGATGCGTTCGTTCAAGACGGTAAGTGACGGGAGGCTGAGATGCTGTCGCCAGCGACAAGGCTCACCAACCAAAAAAAAAATAAACCAACGAAATACCTGACACAAGCACACTACTGGCGCCCAGTGAGAGAACAGGCCGGAAGTTAGATATTTTTCAGATTAACGATTTACAGATCCGCAGACATTGTACCATACTGTCCCGCCCCGAGGAGGCGCCTAATATGTATATCTGTTATATGTGGGGTGTACCTCCTGCCGTATATATCAAATCAAAAATGTCTCTATATTACGTGTCTTTAACCCTTAGTCGCCAGACATGCAGTCTTGGACAAATGATTACCTGCGCGGCACTGGCATGGAAATGTACACTGAAACATTGAGTCCCACATTTATTGGAATACCATTTGCTCAGGCCACTGAGTAAGTCACGCAGCAGGCAGTTTTCCAATTTTCCAACCATAAGCTATATCCGTATTACTCGTACAAGCAACCAAAAAAAAAAAACAAAAACAAAATGAAAAAAAAAAAAAATTAAAAATACTATATTGTATCTACTACTACCTATTCTATTCTACTTGTTAATCGTGCAGCGTTGAACGAAAAAAATACAACACCATGAACAACATAAAATATAATTCGGCTCCCAGGATATCAGTCATGATCTCCTTAAGTCTATATACAATTTAAATAAGCTCCAAATTAATGAATAAGTAAAGTTTCCTGGGGGCCGGATGCCAACACCTCACAACTCTCACACACACCACAAGTGTACACACATTGTTATTTGTTTTCACTCAGTTCGGATCGTCGTTGTAAAACTCTCTTCCGTTGATTGTCTTTTCATTTCCCTCGAAGATCGATCGGAGATCCGGCACGTTTACACCGATGATCTAAGTGTTGCAACGTGTAAATGTGCCTGCCAATAATGAACTTAGCTTATGATTTCGAATTTCCAAACCAGACACACACACACAAGACACACGAGTCCAGAAAACACCAACAACACACTAAACACTGTGAAAATTAGTCGTTGTTTCAAGCAAATTCTTTGTGTAATTGAGTGTTCTAAGTGTTCAAAATGCCTTCAGTGTTTGCAAATACAAAATATATGGTTTCTTATCCTTCATTTTCAAAAGCAAACAAATTTCAAAGCTGCCCAGACAGTTCTATTGACATTCTTTATTTAAGGATACACACCTACACACACACACACAATACAAACAGACTCAAACCCACACATAAACACACACACACAATCGCTAAATGTATGGTATCTGTGTGAGCAAATCGCTCCTAAAAATCTCTCTCAATATCTATCTGTATCTCAGTATAATAATAACAAAAAACCAGTTCTAAGTTTTGCAGCGTGCATTTTAGTTTGTGATTTGATTTCCCTTTGATTTCCGTTTCCGTTCCCTGATGGTTTCCGTTTTGACCTTTTGTTTTCTGCTCATTTGACACACGTTCGGTTCGGTTGAGTCTTGATGCCACCCCAAATGCTCGTGCCTTCTTCAATGCTGTAAAGTTCGCCAGAAAGTGTAAAGAAAGCCAGAGATATGAAGCAGTATTTCTATGCCAAGCCAAAGCCAACCCAAAGCCAAATCAAAGCCAGTATGCGTATGCAATGCCATGCCTGAAACTGACCCCAGAAAAACATGCACCAACCAAGAACAGCCACACACTCTCAGCACCGAAACTCGCCAGCCAGCCGTTGAGAACGTAGACCCAGCAGAGAGTCCCCAGTCCCAGTTCCAGTTCCAGCTCCAGTTCCCGCTGTGAGATGCGTAGGATCTGGTCAGACGTCCAGTCTGCCAGTCAGTACTCCTGCCACCTGCCACACCAAACTGCCAAACTGCCAAAACTGCCAAACAGACAAACAAACAAACCAATGAAATACCATTTAGTACAAACCGATAACGCGCCACGTAGTTACTTTAGCGAATCTACTAAATGCAAACCACAACAAAACCATTTTCTAACTTTCAGTCACCAGACACACAGGCCTGGCAAAATGATTATCTTCAAGGTACAGGGTGTGAGATGTACACCGAAACCCTATCACCTTCATTTACCGGCATGACATTCCCACAAGCCAGCGAGTAAGACTCTAAAATGAGACTCTAAAATTAGCGAAAACCAAAAAATTATATGCAAACTGTATAAAAAATACTACTACTACCTACTACTACTTCTACTACTACAACCTTTTTGCATTGTACAAAATAAGTTTGTTTACCAATTCTTTTTCCTATTATTTACCAACTTGATTCGATTCCGTTTGATTTACTCTCCTTCCTCATAATAACAACAACTAAACAACTGTTTGTCGCCTCTCAACTCCCCCAAACTCAATTCAACTCGATCCCACCTCTGGCCATATATATAAATCTCGAATACTCAAATCCATACTTAGTATCCACTGAAAGAAATACAACAAACTAGCCACCAGTAATCCCGAACCCACCACTAGTGCCCGAACCGAAAACCAACCCTCTCGAGGGCGAACGCATTGAACAACCTGTATATCGTATCGTATATATCTCTCCACACTCATTGTAATTGGCTCAAAAATCGTATTGTATTCGTAACCGTAACCCTACAATCGCTTGCTAACCGAACTCAGCCCGCTGCGATTCGTAGACTCGTACACTGCAATTAATTCTAGAGACCCCCACCCACGGTCAGCGCTCACTTCCACAGAACAGCTCCACTTCTGACTCCACCCCGAACTCCCGAACTCATTGCATGTGCAGAATGGAACGTTTTTTGTCCCCACCTAATTTTTTTAGAGTGTACCCTAGTTGGCAATGGATCGCAGGTAGTGTTTTTCTATCTGTAGCTGTGCTGTCAAAGGAATTTTTTTTTAAATTACTAGCAAAAAAATATAAACATAAAAAAGGATCTTGAATCAATTAAGACTGCAACGAACTTTAAGTCTACAGTAATTTCTGTGGCACTGCGCTTAACATGAATTTCTTATATACATTGTTTAATGTTAAATTGTAAAATTAACAACAATTTCATACATATTAGGAAAAGATAAAGAAAAGATAAGATTTACTTGTTTAAACGTGTATTATTGACAACAGCGTCTATGGAAAATGCATGGAAATTGTTACTTATATATCCCGAAATATTTCTCCCAAAAAAGTATCCTATGACAGCACTGATCTGTAGTTTTTATTTATTTACAGTTCTTACAATTTAAAAATTTTTTAAATATTTTTTCTTAGTTTTACCTAAGCATTTTGCCTAGCATGCCGTTTTTTTGACTCGTCAATCGTCGTCTTGATTGCTCCTTTTTTTGTAACAGTGTACGCTTTGAGAGCACCCACGAACACCGATACACCAACACTCGAACACACTTGAACACCCCACCATACACACACACTCACACACTCACTGACACCAAGTGCATGCCCTGTTTTTTGAGAGAGTTCGACTACACCTTTGTAGCATACTAAACTAGGTTCAATTAACTGTAAAGCAAAGCTCTAGTCTAAGTTGAAGCCGAGTTCTGCGAACAGGCACTGATTATCGCCCATTTTCCGCGCGTTTAGACTGTGCTTCTCCAAGCTGAAGCTTCTGCTCCTGGCCATCGAGATCAAGGGCGCCGAGGAGGGGGCGGACAGCAAGATTTCCATAAATCCAAGGGGGGCCAAGATCCAGGCCAATACGCAGGGTTTCTTCATAGCACAAAGCGCCGACGAGGTGAAGCGGTAAGGGTTTGTTCTTAAAAACCTCTCAGCTACCACATTCATCGAATAGGAGTTATAATATATAATTTTGCTGTACTCAATTAAAATAGCATAAAAGTGTATACATATATGATTGAGAATAATAAATTAGCAAATAGTATCTCATGTATTTTACCAAACAGGATTCGATTAATGTGTTGGCTCTGTAACTCCCAAAAACATATACTAATATAAATACTATCCATTTCGCAGTGCCTGGTTCTATTGCAAAGCCTGTCACGAGGACATCAAGGACGAGACGCTGATCAAGAAGTGCAAATGCAAAAACTGTAAGCATACTTGTGTACCGACTAACTCCGATCTAGTTTCTAGAACATTTATGTATCAAAGGACTTAATTTAACTTATACGTTATACATTTTTTAATTTTAATATGTATTTGATTTGATTGTTTCTTTTGTGAATTTCGAATCGAATCGAATCGAACGTTTCGAAGGCAGCCAGAGTCGAATAAGTCAAACAGAAACTTACTTCTTACTATATAGGAAAGCTCGATTTTAGTTTGTAAGAGAAAAGAGGTCCAGTTGAGGCAGATCATAGTTATAAGGCGCAATCTCTTCAGCTCGTATGAATATATAAATATTTTAACACTCTACCATTACAACTATTCGTATATTTCTAAATATTTTTATACATAAATATCCATGTTTTTATTATATATTTATTATGTATGTGTGTTGGCGCGTGTGGCCCTCGCTCGTCAATGATATCTAAACCAAAAAAAAACTGCAACAAAATCACAAAAACTAACTATTTATAACTATAAACGATAACTGCTGGCACACCCCTCTCACACACACACGCTGCTGTGTGGGTTGGGTGTGCCGCACTGGCAACGTGACATAACAAAATACAACCAATTAAACCAAATCGAATCGAATTTAATACCAAATAATACAATCCAATGCCATAACTTTGTCCCACAGTGACTGTTCAGCCCAGGAGCAAATTCGATGACTTAGGTAAATCAAGCAACAAACCGAATACCCCAAAGAATAAAAGAACACACACTAATTTCCCACAAAAACAGCAGAACACCACAGAAACCAAACACACACCACACTTCTCAGTTTTGAAGTTTTATCCAATACCAAATACCAATACCATTTACCGCCGATTCCAATATTACGATTCCAACTTTTGTATAAAGTACATTTTGCATATTCCCCTCCTCCGTTCCGTTCCGTTCCGTTTCCTTTTTTACAAAACAAAGCGAAGGTCCTGCTCCCGATCCGATCTTCCTCGCAGCACCTCACGTCACTACCAAGAGCACGACAAAATCAAGTTTTCCTTTGGTTTCCGTTGATTGTCATTATTAATTTTGAAACAGTTTTTGCAAAGCGAAATCATTGGACTGCCCCCGAGTGCTCCTCAGCTCAGCCCAGCCCCCCGCCCGGCCATAATCGTTTCCGATATCATAACCACCGTATACCTATATACTTATATATATATATATATGAACAACGAACAACCATATCCGTCCTCCTGCCCGTTTATCTTGCCCATGTGCAGTTCTATTTTGGTCACTGTTTGTTTTGACATGCGCCCCTTTGTAACCCACGAAGTAACAGTTAACCACACCCACACCTACCGTATAACGATTAAGTAATATACCCCATACATCCGAAGGACTACGCGGCGAGGTGTAAACCAACCAAACATAACGTACCATTGACCTTGTAAATATGTTTGTGCGATATGCAACCCCAGTTCTTTGATTAACTATACTACCTACAGCCACAGTCAACCAGCAAGAAATGTTAACCCAAGTCTGCGCTTTTTCTTTAACCATCACACAGTCATCTAGAGTAACACCATGATTAGATGACACCTCCGATTTTGTGTTTTGTGTTTTACGGGGCGTATGCGTAATGCATTCGTCCGTCAATAGGATCATGCCGGAAGCGAAATACAAAGGAGTTGCAAAAATTAGGGCCACTTAAAGTATTATCTATTTTTCAAACTCTTTTTAAACTTAAACCTTCTTTGCAATCGAATTTAAAGCTTTGTATTTCATTAAGACGGCATGACCAAACTTTTTCATCTGTATTTTTAATAAACTTCATTCCCATTGACAAGAACCTCTCTTTTGATGATCCTTTTTTATTCCAAATCCGAACCTGCACCATTTTTTAAAAAGTCTGTCTCGCTAATCCTCGCTCTTGCTCTCTATCTCTATCTATCTCTCTCTGTCTGTCTCTGTAACTCCCTCTTAATCTTTGTACTTTATACTTATGCGTTGAGAATAATACCTGAACAAATAAGTGCATGGAAATGAGCACAAGAATCAGTTTACATTTTATATCACACCATCACCATACCGACAAATGTTTAATACGAAAAAATATACTCTCTTTTCGATCAACTTTGACTCACTTTTGCAGCATCCGGCTCTAATTTTAATACTCTTCCTAATACCTATGGTTAAATTACGTTTAAATACTTAACGGTAGACCTAAGTTACTGAAATGCTGCGCCGCCCTCACGAATCCCTCTTACAACACACTCCAATTTGATTTGTGTTCTTGGCGTGGCACTCACCACCTCACTCACCAGATCTCTCTCTACTTATATTTATCTACTTTACTGTATTAATATTTAATATTCAATGCGAACTGTATATAATCGAGAGTAGCTGCAGCAGAGAGTGTAAATAACATTAGAGCAGGCTACTGGCGGAAGCGTTGCCAGGGAACAACTAACCTTTATGTATTTGGTTTCTATGTAGCGTAACACCTAAACAACTCTACCTATACTCTGTGATCTGAATCTTAATCTGTAAACACCCATCTTAGCTGCAAATGTTCTCAAGTAGTTAGTAAGTTTGCCGAGTTTGCGTTGCCTGCGTTATGGCTTTGAAGCAGCGGAACGGGATCCATCTGGCAGCTGACAAATATCTGAAATCGCAGTTCGCAGTTCGCATTCCGTAGTGCCTAGAGCTTAAGTTTGTGAACCACTCCCGATCCTGTGTTATATCGATATCTAAACTATATATATATATATACATATATGCATTTATGTGTGTGCCTGTGCGAGTGTCTACATGAATACCGATCTTGCAGATGTGGGCATGATTATGATGCAGACGGGCATGGTCAACCAAGGCATCACGTCGGTGATGAATACAATGGAGGGTACGCTTTCAAAACCATTTCCACAAACGAAACAAAAAAACAAAATAACAATAATTTGCGGCGCTCTATCCAAAAATATTAATATCGAATTTATACTATACCCAGCCAAAAGACTTATTCGTTGCTGCTAATCCTAACCTAATCCTAAACCTAAAACCAAGGAGCGATGGCCAAAGGAACCTTAAGACTAGCTTTAAGCTACTGTATTTGGATCACTCTACCCAAAAAATGTCCGTTGAGTTTTAATAGATAAAAAAAACATATTAAATTTAATAACTTAAATGCAAATTTATCAGGGAAATTACTTAAAGTGCAGTCTAAAAGTTTGTTAGATACTCTATTTTCTTTCAATAACTTGCCTCTAATGACTATCATATTTCTCGACATATTAAAAATACAAACTTTTCTTTAAAATATTTAATGATTAAAATGGTATACATATTTTATCATTTTATTTTAAAGCAAATATTCTATAGACATTTTGAATCTTTTAAAATGTTTCCCATAAGTAATTAATAATATTAGTACTTGCAGGGAACTTTTTGAATTTGGTTTTTTAATTTTTGGCATAATTTAGGTAATATTCTTATATATAAATAAAGGACTTTTGGTATCGCTTTCCAAAATTTGGCTCGCCAAATTGCGATTAAAAAATAGCTCATCATTATTAACTAATTGAACGTGGAAACTAAATCAACATTACTAAATTGATGTACATCTGTCAGCGTTTGTGTGCCTTAGTTAATGCTAAAATCCATGAAAGCTCCTAGCTGCTAAATGCCAAAGAACCCTGCCAAGAACCGAGAGCCCCGCTATAAAGCTGGGATGCTGGAAATATAATATTTGCAGGGATTGTGGGGAAACAAAAGGAAAAAAGGATCAAATTTAACTGCGATAAAGTCGGTTTCAGTTTCAGTTAGGACTCAGTTCAGTTTGTAATTTCTGCTCCTGCTATCTCCACTATATCGTTCTCTCTATCGTACTCAGTATAAATATAACATACTTAATATATATACTACATAGAACTAAATTAGTCTTTCAACGATTTCTGGTTTGGTTCGCCCGATGCGCGCACAATGTCATAAGCAGAAGCATATACTTAGTATATACTCTCAGTATACATTGCATATATCTATTTATAATCATAAACTACATACCACATATGAATATATCTGCATATGTTTATCGAAAGTTCAAGTACAACGTGTGCCGTGCGATTTACTTATGATTTCTGTTATAGCGTACTTTAGTTCCTTATACTTTATATTCTCATCATTTGTTGAATGATGTTCCAATGATAATAAGCATACGAAGATTGCGAGAAGAAGATGAAGAGAATTATATTGAAATCAACAATCATTACCTTGCCATCATTTACCTATTCACACGAATCCTATAAAATTCTGTTTTCATGAAACAAAAACAGTGGCCACCTTCCGGAAAGGCGTCCGAGCCGTACAAATGGTTGGGCGTGCAAGTACGTATAACTTACTCTACTCTCTCACTCTCTCCTCTCTCTCTCTCTCTCTCTCTCTCTATCTATCTCTCTATCTCTATCTCCTGTCTCTGTCTCCTACAACTACTACTACTTCTACCACTACTACTACTGTAACCGAATAAGCATACGAACATACATTCCATGAAAAGACCACAAAAACCCAATCTTTGGGGTTGCTGCAGAAATCTTTAGAGATTTGAATTCGCTTTAAGAATCAGATAGAACAATGATGTAAATTCTTTAAAATATTTTTTGGCCTGTCATTGAATTCCTAGAGATTTACTGCGGCTTCCCTGATGATGCATTCCAATTGGCAAACCAAAATTTACCATTACATCTGCCCTAGAGACTCTCGCTAACTAAGTAAAAATGCTCTTATATTCGTTTAAAAACGTCAAACTAACTAACTATTCAACTAACTTTAATTGCTATTGTTCAGCTGCATTCGCAATTCAGCAAAAAACCCAATCGAAAGCCAAGCCAATCAATCAGGCAGCCAAACAATCGAAAGTCAATCAATCTTTGTCAGCACACAGAAACAGCCACACAACAACACACACAGCCCCTGAACCCTGACCCCTGACCCTTGCCCTGACCCCAGCCCAAAGCCCCACCGCACACACCCCACACACAAAAACACACACAGTAACACACACACACAAGACCAACAACCACATATGTACATGTTACGTTTCTACTCGTTCGTTCTATAGTAATTGTGTACTTTTTCGTAACCAACTTTAAACTTAGTGTGCGTGTGAGTGTGTAGTAAAGTCAAGAGCTAACCGAACTTTGAGTCCAACCTACCATTCGAACTATCAAATATTTGAATACTACATGTTCAGAAAGCATTCACTCGCTCGATTTCGTATGTACTCGTTACTACATGTAGCACCCACACGTCGCCGAGTCGGTGTGCCAATAACTCATATTCTACATACTTATCGTACTCGTACTCGTATCGTAAAGTATTATTGTACAAACGTTAACTACATATATTGTATTGTACTGTACCGTATCTATCGTTTAACTATCGTACCGTATATCGCATCGTATCATGTCGTATAGTATCAAGATTGTATCGTTTATTCGTGATACTTCTACAAAATCAACCATGTATCTTAGACAAATACTTCAAATACTCTTTCCATATGATATACCTTATCTACCCCAAACACACACACACTCTCCAAAGAACACTACACACCAAAGGTTCAGAATCTGAACCAAAGACACTATATACTACAACCACATCTCTGTAAAATATTCAAACTCGTTCTTCTGCGCCCGGAGCCATGTTCCATGTTCCTTTCTACTCGTACTCGTATAATATATATTTCAAATTTGTAAACCTATCATCTTTCTATTGTACTCCCCCCGAACTCCCTATCAACTACAACAACTACAATACTCCTATTTATATGTCTCTGTGTGTGTGTGTAGAAGACGATGAATACTCGTTGTCAAGTAAGTCAAACTAACTCAAACTGTTGTTTAACCATAAAAAAAACCCCATTCAAAGCCCCCTCCTACTATATCTAAATCGCATTTGTACTCGTACTCGTACGTCTAAAGACATTTCGTTATTATTTTACCATTTTTTTAGAGCAGTTCTTTGATAAATTCCTTCCATACTTTCTGTTTACGGTGTGCCAGTGCACGTTTTGTTTTCTTTCTGTTCTCGTGATTTGTACCTCAATTCAGTTTTTGTCTCCCTCTCAGAGGGAAGATCCCCGTGAAATTAGACGTAAATTACCATATAAGTTATTGTTTTACCATAAATATACATAACCCAAACATGAATATAAATGCAAATGACTTGAGAAAGCAAAGCAACTGAAGCCAACGATTAGAGCCACAATCAATCACTCGAAAAATTAAGTAAAATATCTACAAATAAAGCGGCAATCAAGCAGAAAGCCCTCCTTCCCCGCGCACTGCACCATAGATCATAGATCATAGAAATGGGGGAAGGGATTGGATTAGCTACCAGAGATCGGAGATATATAAATTCCAAATTCCACGCAGTTAAATTGCTGAAACAAATAAACATAAACAAATCGTTAAGCTCAGAACGTGGGGCTGACCTTAGATAGATGCAACTCGTAGTTGGAGCGATCGTGTTTGAAGTGTTCCTTATGAAGTGGGTGTTAGAGCAGTCTTAGCAGTCTAAGTGTATTAATTGCTTCAATAATCGGATACTGACATCCAGATCGAGCCTAAGCCAAACAGCTAACCGAATATGTGTTGAATAATCTCTCGCTACTCAGCTTGTAATCCGCACCTAGTCAGCGTGTTGCTTAAATAATGCTTCAAGCTTTAACCGATTTGGTTTGTATAACCCGATACCGATACCAACACCAAATGCTTGCCTAGCCTTGTTTGTACCTATTTGTATATGTATATCCTCTTGTACCTGTTTGTATTATATGTAAAGTAACCATCACAAGTTCTGTTCCAACTCATATTTATTTGCATGTTTTTCTCCGATGTTAATCTATAAAGCAAATACCCTAAAATGAATCCCGAAAACCATCCCCCGACCATCTTGAACACTTTTCGTTCAGTTTCAGTTTCCGTTTTGATTTGGTTTGATTTTTCGTCAGGTTTTCCTGGGTTTCCCCAAAAGTCAGACTAATTTCTCTATGATTTCCTCTCGAATTTCTCGTGTTTAATTTACAAACAAACCAAAACTCTTACCGCTTCAGTTCTTACAAAAACCAAACACAAATCCCCCTTAAAAAAGAAAAAAAAAAAAAAGAAAAACAGAACCAAAAACAAATGAATTTGTTGTATATTCAAAAGCAATTATGAGCTTCACATAAAAAAAAGCTTGACCATATAAAAAAAAAAAAAACACATGAAATGCATACACAACGAATCTGATTTAGCGAGCCGTGCGATAACGAACCAAATATTTTACAGATGAACACCATCCTGCACCCACATTTACGCCTCCAGAGCTACCCAAGCGGGTGCATGTGCGTGGATCTGTCTCGGGTAAAGTCTCCTCCAATCGTGCCACTCACTTGCAATTATCAGTATCAGTCAGAAGCTCAGAAAGGGGTTTTTGAACGCCAGATGACAGGTCGTTGATAGGTCGATCCCGACCCACACCTACTCGTACATTATCCAACCGATTTCGTTTCCTTTTGCCTTGGTTTGCTTTTTCCCTCAGTTGTCAACGTAAAAAGTATCCAATCCAGTCGATAAAATATGATAACTGTTTAGCTATTCGTTTGCATAACTCTGTTTTTGCGTTGATTCTTGAACAGAACTCGTTTCTCTGCTAATGTAACTCGTTAATGTAACCTATCTAAGGAACTGCTATATATCTCCTATAACCTAACAACTAATCGAACCCATATTGATGTCTATCTAAAGCATTATTTACTTACCATACTTATTTGTACACCGCACCCAGTGTGCCCTTTGATTTTAATTGCATAACCGATCTGCTTGTTTCCAACAAAAACTATTTATTTCTTACTGTCGCAACGTCACACACACGAGATGCCACAAAATCCAGAACTAAACCAAACCAAACCAAATGCAACATGCAACACGCGGCTCAAAAATACCTTTCTTGAATTAACTTTGACTAATACTTATAGCCAAAATGAGTATCTCTTCACACTCTGACCAGTGCGTCCAGGCCGGGCCAACTTACTAATCGATTGACCTCTGCTCTTGTTCTCTGATCTCTTCGACTGCCGCCGAAACGCTTTTGCGAATGTTGCTGCCTGTTACCGCCACTGCTGTCCATCGTCCTGCCACAGGTGATATCACACGTGACAGAGAAGATACGAATCGTAAGTTTAACCCAGACTAATCTAAGCTTGAGATAAGGCTTTCTAAAGTAATAAAAATATTTAAAAAAATAAATGATACATTGAAGAAAATTATAAATTTCGATTAGTATAAATAATAGTTCAATTAGGTATCTAAAATAAAAGTTTATCCTCTTACCTTACCTATCCTTACAGTACTCAATCGCAATGTGCGCCGTCCGAATGGCACTGGCAACGGTACAGGTGCCATGCATCACATGAACAACACTGCGGCAGCTGCCGCCGCTGCCGCTGCGGCGGGCAAGCAGGTGAACAAGGTGAAGCCCACGGTGAACGTGAGCCGGCAGGTGGAGGGCCAGGTGATATCGCCATCGCAGTACAACAGGTGAGTGCCAATATGCCGATGCATATGGCGGGGCTCTGTACATACCGGGAGGGGAGGAGAAGAGGAACATGAGGAGGATCTATTACCATATAGATGTTGATCACATTTAAATGGCACCCTGTTCAGTTACAAAATAGCAAAGCAAAGTCGGTAATCGAGCAAGAGCAAAGAAAACTCAATGAATACAACACTTCTTAGGCCTACCAGCTGCATCAAGTATGATTTTCCACTTTTCCGTTGCCTTTTTGAACAAAGTTACAGCCAACAGCAAACCGATATTGAAACCAAAGCAAACACACACTTAAATTAAGTTAATTTAAGTTAAGTTTTTACCTAACACACAACACAGTGAACAATGAACAATGATGAACGATGAGGGTCTGGGATGTCCTGGAAGGCCTGCCTTCCGGGTTCCTTGCGCCCATGTAAATGCTCTTTAACCAACTAATCCCAACACCTCAACTAACTGTCTCACTCACCTGCTCACCAACTCGAAACTCAAAACAAAAACTCAACAAAAGACAACAGAAACCAATACCAAAACCAACTAATTACTTTTAACCAGTCTAAATGTATAAAAACGAACAACATTTTGTTTCAGGCCACCAGAGAATGATGCTAACCCTTATGCGGGCTATCAACTTGCTTACGAAGTTAAAAAGCTCATGTATGCGTCCATAATTTCCTAGAACTTTAACTTACGAACTCTATCAACAAAAAAAAAAAAAAAAACAAAAAAGTCAAAAGCCTTTTTTAAACTATACCTTAGTATTCGTTAATACTTAATCTAACTACATTTTATGCGCATTTTGTTTAACACACATTGATATATCGATTATTGATTGATCAAAGCTATGCCATTCCATCCAATACGCGTACTAAACTATAAGCGAATCCTAACCAAACCTGTGCGTTACTTGTCATGTCGCTGTCTTCTGTATCTGTGCCTGTGTCTGTGCCTGTACATGTCCGTGCTGTGTGTGCGTATGTGTAGGTGTTTGAGTGTGTGTATGGGTGTGTGTACGCCCCGTGATAACTTCGCATCCTTCAATCAATGTATTAACTAACCCCAGCATAACTAATCGCAATCATCAATCAATCATTCTCTGACTACTAACATCTCAGCTCTCCACTCAACAGCAGCGTGTGTGAGAGAGCCTCTAACTAACGATATACTTAATCCGTACTAACTTTGAAACTTTATTTCATATGTGAATTATTCATATTTAAAAAAAGACACCAGCTTTTAAAAGGTCTGCCTTGAGTTGATCTTATTTGCTGAATTGTTTGCCTAACCTAGTTTTTGATCATCTTATCGAGAAAATATGATGTTTTATTTTCATTTTATCAGGAACTCTACAGGTCCTGTTTCAATTTTTGTCAAATAAAAATATGACCCAAAAAGTGTAGCCTACTTTTGTCAGCAGACCTTGGACCTGGTCTTTCTTCATAATTCTTTTTAACTACTGATTTATTGGTCTTAGACCCCAAGAAGCATACATAATTTTAATCTCAGTACTCGCCCATTTTTTTATCCCGCATTCTCTATCTATCTATCTATATCTTTCTCTGGATCATTTCAACTTGAATTGCAATATAACTGTTGTGTGTGTGCGTTCTTTTGTGTTCATCTCTGTGTCAAAACTTGCACCCGTGTACCATATGTATATTTTACTCTTTCTTTGAAATTACACCACAGCAGACTTAAGTACCTTGTAGATACAAACTGACGCATCCGGCGGATATGGAGGGTGATGGTTCGGTCATCTGTGGCGTCTCCCTCGCGCATGCGAGCACCTGAATCACAATAGAACACCTGGAGGGAGATAGCCGGCCACCAAGCAACACTCTTAGTATAATTATTATAAATTAATTAAGCGATCCGATCCACCCCTCAGCACCGCCGGACGGCAGAACGAGCATTTTGCGTAGTGACATTATTCAGTTTTTAACTCAACGAGTTTGTTGTTCGCCTTCATTTCGAAACTTTTGTTATTTAGCACATGACCTTCTCTCTCTATCTGTATCTCTAACTCTTACTCTATTCTTTCCACTCTTTCGTGTATTTATCTTTGTAAACGTAAACTCTCTCTTAAACTATCTTTAACTATATCGTATTGAGATCACATTTTAAATTCAATATGCTCCAAGTACTCGTACTCGTATTGAAGTATTTCTCACATCATTTTTGAACGAAACACGTACTCGTAGCGTTTCCGAAGAACACTTTGCATTTGGATGTAGCGTTTGTTTTTTTGAATTGGTTGATAATCAGCATATGCAAGTCAAAAGTTGAATCGAAGTAAATCCCATTAAGAACGAATCGCCCGATCGTCGCCAGCACAGACCGCCGATGGCTAACACCCTGTCTCTCTCTCTTTCTCTGTATCGATCTACTTGCATCTAGGCCGACGAGTCGCAGCTCCGGCACGGGCACACAGAATCAAAACGGAGGCGTCTCATTGCCCGCCGGCATTGCGGACGACCAGTCGAAGGACTTTGATTTCGAGAAGACCGAAATGAAGTACGACTCGACGGGCATGTTCCACTGGAGTCCGGCAAAGAGCTTAGAAGACTGCATACTGGTAATGCTGCTAGTTGATCTAGCATTCAACCTTTTAGTAACGTAACTAACCCGTATTTTCCTGCAGGATCGCAACCAGGCGGCCATGACCGTGCTGAACGGCCATGTGGTCGTCTGCCTGTTCGCCGATCCCGATTCGCCGCTAATTGGGCTGCGTAACCTGGTGATGCCGCTGCGAGCGTCCAACTTCCACTACCACGAGCTGAAGCATGTGGTAATCGTGGGCTCGGTGGACTACATCCGGCGCGAGTGGAAAATGCTGCAGAACCTGCCCAAGATCTCGGTGCTGAACGGCTCGCCGCTGAGTCGCGCCGACCTGCGGGCGGTCAACGTCAATCTGTGTGATATGTGCTGCATCCTGTCGGCCAAAGTTCCTAGCAACGACGATCCCACGCTGGCCGACAAGGAGGCGATCCTCGCCTCGCTGAACATCAAGGCGATGACCTTCGACGACACGATCGGCGTGCTTAGCCAACGCGGCCCGGAGTTCGACAACCTGAGCGCCACCGCCGGCAGCCCCATCGTGCTGCAGCGGCGAGGCTCAGTCTATGGCGCCAATGTGCCCATGATAACAGGTAAACTGCATCGCACTAAGTTGGCCGAGTTTGCGAACGACCGAACGAACGTGAGGCTGGTCAGGTTTATTTGTTAGGGGAATTGGGGATTTCGGAATAGAAGTTCCAAGGTAATGAACTTCGAATGGAGTCCTGAAAGGCGTCTTCAAAATCAAAGTTCAGGTCAGAAAAAAGAAATGGAATTTAAGACAAAACAGGAATCCTAACAGGGTTTAAGAATGGGTCCTCCAAAATAGATTTCAAGGGAAGCTTAATAATTATGGTTCCAGAATAGCGATTTCAGGATATTGGTTTTAGAAATGGGGTCTTCAGACATTATTTTAAAGTATGGGTTCTGCATGTTAGTACCTAAGAACAAATTTTAGTTAAGTTTTTCCTGGCCAGCCTCACCCGCCTCCCTCGAAAGCGGTTCAAGTGTGCGCTCTACTAATTGCTCTCACATGTTGGTTGTCGTTTAAAGAACTGGTCAATGATAGTAACGTGCAGTTTCTCGATCAAGACGACGACGATGATCCAGATACAGAACTATATCTGACGCAGCCATTCGCCTGCGGCACAGCCTTCGCTGTGAGTGTGTTAGACTCGCTGATGTCCACGGTAATGTCTCGCTCCGATTTTTAAATGGTTTCTCAGGTCTCCTGGGACTTGTCTGGTCTTAATATAGCATCATATACCTAATTTTTTTATGATTTATTGCCTCGGACAGACATACTTCAATCAAAACGCCTTAACGCTGATCCGCTCACTGATAACGGGCGGCGCCACGCCCGAGCTGGAACTGATCCTGGCCGAGGGAGCTGGCCTCCGGGGAGGCTACAGCACAGTGGAGAGTCTGAGCAATCGAGACAGGTAAATGGCATTACATTTAAAATAATAAGTATTTAATTTAAGGTAAGTGATTTTGGGAATTAAATTCTAGAGAAAATATGAACATTTTAAATTATATCTTAAAAGAACGAATAATACTTTTAAAGATACCCATATATTCCTGAATACTTTTATGACATATTTAAATAACATTTAATGAATCTTTCCCATCAGATGTCGAGTGGGTCAAATCTCGCTATACGACGGTCCATTGGCTCAATTCGGGGAGTGCGGCAAGTACGGAGATCTATTCGTGGCCGCCCTCAAGTCTTACGGAATGCTGTGCATCGGGCTATATCGGTTCAGGGACACCAGCTCCAGCTGTGATGCGAGCAGCAAACGTTATGTAATAACCAACCCACCCGATGACTTTTCACTACTGCCAACAGATCAGGTGAGCTAAATTCGACATGCAAACGAGAAATTATCGATATTAAACAATAAATGAATTATCGATTTTTGGAGGTTATGACTCAAAATCTATTTGAAAATGTATTTATAGTAAACGTCTTAAAGTTTTTTTAAATTCTGTTAGATTTTAATAGATTTTCTTAAAGTTATTTAAAAATAAATTCTATAACATATAGATTCATTCGCGATTTGCACTCCTAACGATATGGTGCAACGATTATTAATCGAAAATTCATTTAGAATTCAAAAATTTATCAATTTTATTGTAATGCACTTCAAAGGCTTATAAATATTAACTCAACAACCCTTTTCCAGGTATTCGTTTTAATGCAATTCGATCCGGGCCTGGAGTACAAGCCGCCAGCGGTACGAGCACCGGCCGGCGGACGCGGTACCAACACACAGGGTTCCGGGGTCGGCGGGGGCGGCTCGAACAAGGATGATAACTCTTGATTGTTACTGTGTAGCGCCTTAACTGATGGTCCTTATTCGTACATTTGAACGATGGAGAAGCTAATCGGATGCAGAGCAGCGCATTGGGGGCACCAACCTAACTACTACCTAACCATATTGGCCTAAGATTCACCGAAAAAAGATAGGGAAAAAGACATATTTGTTTGTACCATGTACAAAAGGAATGAAATTGAAATCAAAAGCGATTGTTATTGACTAGTTAGAAAAAATACCAGAAAGCCCTGGGTGCCATCCAATGCGTTGCTCTGCCCTTTTATGTGTGTGAAGGCATGCGGCCCGGTGTTTTGTGTCCATCCCAACCAACAATCAAGAGACAGCCCCAAGCCAGAACCACTGACGGCCAGAAGAGCAGCGGCATCAACAGCAGCCACAGCCAACTCCAAAAGCAACGTCGACGGCAGGGCCGCCTGTCTCCGCACACATAAAAAGCTAATTCAGATCAGGGCCTTTAAGATCCACAGCCCTGATGTCCATCGTTCAACTGCCAACTGATTGCTTCCCACATCATTCCGTATGCCTTTTTAGAACCTTGAAAATTATCACATATTATTATCTATATTCTATATACCTTAATCTTACATTGGTTTATCTTGTATCCTTTTTGGTTTATTTTTATCTTTATCCATATTATTTTGTTATTGACTTTGTGCCCCAATAAATACTATTATCATTTGAGTTTTTGGTTCTGATTCAACTCCGACTTTTGTTCTCTCCAAGCAACAATCATTAGTTATTTCTGTGGGTATGTATCTTACGTTAGATATCATTTACTCTTAAGAATCGTTTCACTTACATGTACATTTACATTTAAATTTTTACATTTACATTTTGAGTTCAGTTCATGGCGCTATCATTGCATAAGAACCAATTGACAAATTGAATTCTAAACGAAAATCCATCTTAATGGTGTGACGTAAGCAATTGGGAACCATTAGTGAGGTAAGCTACACATTAAACAAGGAAACAAGCTAATCAAATCAGCCACACTGAGCGAAAGAAACTAACAAGTACTACTAGGTCTATGTAATCTCTCATGTCTCAAAATCTTTCTCTGAGCTGCCTAAAGCGGCCACGACAAGCAGCAACAACTACGCAACAATTCCACACTTAATTTAAATTAAATAACATAATTGAAACACCACAGAGAAACCCAACAGATTGCGTGAGATACTGAACACGAGATACAGATACAAAGACAGCTGCAAGATACAAGATACAAGGCAATGAGGCTATAAGCAAATGTTGTGCCAGCATAAGAATTCAAAAACTGCATTTAGAAGATTCTGAGCAAGCGCAAAACGATTTATATAGAGCAGAGAGCATATTGTAATCATTAAACTTTTAAAGTAAACTAACACAAATATCGATTATCGATTAACGATTAACGACACCTAAAGCCAACAATCTGCTAACAAATTCGTAGACCTAAATGCAAATACAAAGCTCTACTTGGTCCTTTATGAACGCAAAAACAAAGAGGGTAAAGCCAAGCATAAGCAAAAGAATTACACTTAACTAGAGGAATCTCAGCTTTTTCACTCGACACTCAGTCAAGTCGTCAAATTTGCTAATTCTAAATTGAAAACTTCTTACATTCGCATCTCTACACACACAAAAAACTACATGCAAAGTAAGACGAGAACTCTGTAAGTAGCTTCATTATACCACTAATTATATATAGAGGAAACCGAGACCGAAACCGACACACCTATGCTGGAATATAGAGTGCGGGGACGGAAAGCTGATGACAAGAGTAGTTAGTAATATTTTTTAGTGTATGTGAATGTGTGCGCTTTTTACCAGCGATTTACGAGCAGCAACTGTGGTGTTCTAAACAATTTTTGATAGATACAAAATCGGTAACCAAAAATGGCGACAAATATTATGTTTCTTTCTTCAACTTTTCTTCTCCGACTTCTTCTATAACTTCTGTAAATCCTTCACGCACTTGCGCTCGAACCGCCGCCAAAAAGGGAACGCTTTGTTTTTTGTACATAGCCTGTAAATACGATAAGAAGTATCTCGAATATATGTTATCCTTATACCTTGATTCGTTTAACTCGTGTATCTCGTGCTGTTTCGTTTTGCTGTTCAAGAGTTATCGGTACCTACATTTGTTATTTGTAATTTGTTCAAATAAATAAACACTGCCAAAGCGTATAGAAATCACATTAAATGTAGATCAGACAGCCAGGAGCAGGCATTCAGACAGCAGCATTCATTCGAATTAATGGAAAAACCAAAAGCGTAACAAGAAAATGGCACAGAACAGCATTAAATGAAAGTGAAAAGCGATAAGCGATTAACGATTAATGATTAACGATAAACGGTAAATTGTTTGTTTGTTTCCACACACAGAATGATTAGCGAATAACAAATTTAAGTAAAACGAATTCGAGCTTTTAAAATTAATATGAAGGAAAAAACCAAAGATATAAACAGTTGATAAGGGAAAGCGAATAAAGAAGAGCGGATTTCCATTTCGTTTTATATACTTATATTTGATTTGTAGTGGATTTTTGTGTAGCCTAGGCTTACCCACAACGTAAAGATTTAAAACAAAAATATGTGAATATTATGCGCCTTCGAAATTTATGTAAAACGTGTATGTAGCCGTGCAATGTGAGAAACATTTAAACTCCATTTAAAGTAAACTTAAAGCTAATGGTAATCGTAAACGTAATGGTAAACGTAATCGTAAACGTAAATAGTCAAGTGTAAATGTTAACGAATCGAGAGCATAGCATAGCTTAGCGTAATCATAAGACGACTAGATATCGCGACGAGCAGTTCATATATTGTTAACGGTAAACGATAAACTTATATATAGAAATTAAATCGACAAACAAAACGCATTTGCAATCCTAAAATAAAGCGAGAAGCGAGAAATCGATAACGATAAATAGACGAGAGGCGTAGCGAAAACCCAAAAGTTAAACATAATTTTTAAATGAATACAACTAGTTATTAAATTTATAGAAAGCCCCCACTCACACCTCACACACACAGCCACACGAATACAGATACTAGTACACACCCACACCCACACACACTCACACTCGACAGCGATGAACCCCAACAACAAGAACAAGAACAAAATGAACTCTCGATGTTGTGAAACTTGATAAAATCATGTTTACGCTATAGCCGATCTACATAAAGGAAATGCAAGTAAAGTACATACTCAGCCACAAAGCCGAAACTAACGACAAAACAAAATGTATCCAAAAATATAGAAAACAAGATGAAAATCCTGCAGACAGAGCTGCCCTTTCCCATTTTGGATAACTTCGCTTGTTTCAAAACTTTTTTCCGATTTCCCACCATATATTCACGAGCAGCTTTGTTCGCAAAACAATGATATATATACACCATACATATATATTAATTATGTCGCATAAAACTACTCAATGCCGTATAAACTAAATGTAAGAGCAAGGTTTTTGTAGAAAATTCGTCAATAAAAAGCCACAAAAAAATATTCAAATAAAATATATTATCATACTCGTAAATGTGAAGCTATGCAGCATTTTACTGTAGTTAGATTTTTTGTATAGAATCAACGTTCGCAGCTAAAAAACCAAAACGAAACCCAGAAAAACAAAACTAATATGATAATTTTACAGGTTTAAGGCAGCAGCAGGAGAAAATGTTCATTTTTTTAAGGAATAAAGATATTACAAAAAGATATCATAATTAATATAAAAAATAGCAAATAAAATCCACAAAAAAAGTAAAAACGAAATGAAAAAATATTTTTTTATAATTTCGCAGCACTTTCACATGATACCCGCACACCTCTATACATCCGATAGTGTGTGCTAAAAAATTGTATAAATTATGCAAGCCCAAAAATAAATGCAAATCATATATTATTGACGACATTATTGTAGTTACATTTTTTAGTTTTTACTTGCTATTTATATGAAGTATATTTACACAACGGGAAACGTAAACGTAGACATAATTAAAAACGTAAAGCGATAAAAATCATTAATTTATATTTGAAAAATAAAAAGGAAAATAAAAAGCATAAAAAGCATAAAATGACAACTTAGTTTAGGCTAAAGCGGCCCCAAAAGGGCTACAAAACAAACAACAAATAAATAAAATTTTAAATAACAAATTAAAAAGCTAAATGCATATTTTAAACATTTGTCTAAAACGCAACCGAAAAGAAAAACAAACAAATGATAAATGTATGAAATAAAAGGTATAATAATAATATTATGTTGTTAATGTTTAAAAAACCTTGTTAAAAATAATATTTCAAAATAAAATATAAATACTGAAAAAATACAATCGAAACTATAAATACTACCGAACTTTTTGGCAGCGTTATGAAAGTGAAATTTTGAGTTATGGCCGAAAATTTTGGGCCGACAAAAATATTGACCCACATAAGGCGCGCCAGGCCAGGCCAGGCCGAGCGCTATAAAATTCCAATGACCAATTGCGTTTAGAAATTGGGCGTCGCGCCCTGCATAAAATGCCGCCAATTATTTACACTTGGGAGCGTTTCATAAGCACACAAGGCTCATTATCATCCAAGGGCCTTGGCTATACAGCGAAAATAAGTGGACAACAGGTAGCTTAGGCTCAAAGGGCTCTCAATGAGCTATGGAAAATGCATGCCTTCGTTTTTTGGGACAGCCTGTGGGTTGAACCCCATTAGCATAAGATGTCGCTTAAAAATCATTCCAGGTTTTCCTCAAATACCAGAGCATGTGGCCCATATTTGTATCTTGATTACTTTGAAATTTAAAATAATTAAATGTGCTTAAACTGTGACTCTTTGGCGCCATCAAGATTTTGTTTTTTACTTCTGAGCTACTTTTAAATAAAAAAATAAGGTGATCGATAATAGTAAGAGTTCTTTTTTTATAGAAGGTAAGTTCCAGACTGTGAAAATTTAATTCAATCGAATTTAATGAAGTTTTATTAAGAACTCTTGCAATATTGATGTTCCAAATGAGAAATGGAACATATAAAAAATATTTTTATTTATTTATATTTTAGTGATGTTTTACAAAACACATATATATATATTCACTTTCCTGATACAAGTCCTGATTTTAAAAAGTTTTTAAGATATATCCCCACATATTCCCCTGCATTATGTTCTAAAAACAAGCACATTGGCCAGCAGGTTAGCCCACTGTGCCTGCATGTCGTAATGTCAATCGAGCTGGCTTTGCTCCTGTTTGCCACCAATGGCAACAGGTGGCAGGCATCGGCTTGGAGCTGTGCTGGAGCTGGAGACCATCTCTGGTTCATGTGCGCCTGGTCCGCATTGCTTTTTAAGGTAAAGAGCGACTGCTGACGAGCGACAACAAGTTCGTTGCCTAAGTCTTTTGTTTTCCCGAGTCTCCGTCGCCGCCGCTGCCACTGCAGTAGTTGTTTTCCTTTCTTTCTTTCTTTCGCTGGCCAAGAACAGTCAGTAGTACGGGGCAGTCAATGGCAAAACACTTTCGTTTGGCGCTTCCATTGTGTGCCTGTGCTCTGTGTGCGCGATTAATCGTTCACATTTGCGGCCAATTCATGTTGCTGCTGGTCGCGTGCTGCGCTTTAGCCGCTGCAAACGAGTTCCGACCACTTTCTTTGCGCCGCTTGCGCACTTCCAGTGGCTGCTAGCGGCTGTTCCAGTGTGGCTCCAGCGGATCGGCACATGGTTTTTGTCCAGGCACGCCGACCGCCAGCGACTCAGTTGTCTACGCGACGTGAACAGGTGCAGACGTCGCAGCTCCGGATCGCTTGAGTGCCGAAACCGAAACCAAATCCAAATTCGAAACCGAATTCTGGGTACTGTCTTCTTTTGCGTGCGTGCATTAGGAACTGAAGAAAGCGCTCGCGGCGCTCGCTGACATGAAGTTAATTGATGTGATCATCTACCTAATTGCCATCTTGATCTTCATCTACTTGCTGCTGGAGTAGCGGAAGCAGCAGCCGAAAGCCACTTAACTGCTCTACTCTCTGTCCAGAGCTTTCTACACAGCCCCAGCACCGCCAAAGGTCGACCATTAAAACAGCATTTTTAAGTCCAACGAAAATCTCTGCAAATCCCAAACGAAAGATGAGGGTAAGTGATTCACGCCGCGATCCGGGGTTTGTTAACCACAATTACTGGTGATTAAAAAGCCTCTCACTGCGCAGGCCGTAAAAATAATTGCTTGGATTTAATTCCAATGCAAATGCAATGGTATTTCTCCTAAGCCGCGTGCAACGACTTCGACTGCAGCAGCTCCAGATTCACCTTCACCTTCGACGAATCCCATTCCAATGACAGTCCCAGTCACAGTCACAGTCCCCACAATAATCACAACACAATGCCGCAGCTTCTTCAATTGAATTGCGATCGCTGCCGTGAATATTTGACAAATTGTAATGTGTGCCGGCAAGGCGAGCACTTTCATTCGCAATGAGAGCACTTGATGCGCCGAGTTTCGCCAAGATCCACCAGATCCAGCCAGATCCACAGCTCTAGACAATGGATGGCGATGGCGAGGCGATGGCGATGGCTTTACGTGCACCAATTACACTGGCGACTGCCAGCCCGCCCGCCCGCCTTTGCCTCGATGTGCAGCGGGCTTGAAAATAAAATGCTTACTTGCCGCTAAAATAAAAGTTGCATTTCGAGTTGCAATTTGGGTTAACCGCACCGTTGTTTATGGCCGTCGCGACGGCGTCGTCGCTGGTGACAGGCCGCTGATCAATAGTTCCGCCTGTGCCGCCGGCCAGTGGTTAGGCAAATCCTTTGTCAAGTTCATTGGCACTGGGCGCCGAAAGGAAACCCGAAATTATACGAATTCCGGGCGTGGCCGGTTGCCCAGACCGACATCCGTCTCCTGGCAGTTCATTCACCAGACTCGAGCCGAGGCTGAAACTGAGACGCAGGTATTTGCATATGATTATGCATACCGCTGAGGCGACAAAGTAACGAACCACTCTATAAACAATAAGCCACCAATTTTCCACCAATTACTGGCTGTGCCCCTCCTCCTCTGGATTGCTGCATTCGGTGGCTCTTTTTGCGTTGCGATTAGGCAAACCCGGCACGTAATCAATAACGATACGTCTTGGACTCGGTTAGGCATTTCACCCCATTGATTGACGTCTGGCTAACGGCACACAGTACATTGTCATTGTCATTTTCATTTTCATTTTCATTGCCGCTGTGGCTTCCATGGAGCTCAGCAAGTGAAATTGCCCCGTCCAGTTGCTGTCTCAAATTACCGACTTCCACTTCGATCGACCAAGACCCAAGCTAGTCAAGCAGAGAGTTGGGATACTCCCTCTTTAGATGTCTTGAATAAACGAAGATTGAATATTCTCACGGGGATTGAATAACGCAGTGTTACTATACAAAAGTTTATATTTATTTAGGTTTAGTTAGCAGCAAACTCTTACGGAGTTTACAATAGGTAAGGTGCTTAATTCTGAACCTTGTCTAGGAATTATAGTTTAAATTTAGATTCAGAAATATCCCTAGATACTTTTCTTGCCCTCTGTAAAATTTGCGAAAGAAAAATCAATAAGTAGTTTTACATTTTATTATTATCATTAAAAATTATATCTCAAAAATATATATCACATTTAAAAATCATAATAAACGTTTTTTGTTATGTGAATTTGTATAAAAATTTGCATATAATTGAAGACTCTGAATACATTTTTTTATTTTAACTTATTCCTGCCATAAAATTGTGCAAACGTCAAGAATTTTTTATCCTAATTAATTAATATCCCTAAAGATGTTAAATTTAACCAATATTCTTAAAAAAGCTCTCTTTAATTAAAAATTCCAATCGCACAACCCTTTTCTTCAACTAACTATTTCGTATTGATCACAGGCTTTAATTTGTTTTCCACATTCTACGCAATCAGTTCGAAAAACCATTAAAAGAAATGCGGTTAATTAAGATGTTACAATCACAGTCACCGAACCACAATACCCCATTCGAAAACGTAAACAACCTGACGGTGACGGCGACAATTACAGAACGAAGACATTTCGATATTCAACTTTTCACTTTCATTCTACGGCATTGCGGACTGAAAGTTTAATCAGGCAGCCGAGCGGGGAAAATGGGCAAAGTATTATGGCATACCCGTGTATAAATATATATATATATATATAATATATATATGTATGGAAGATACTTTGTTGGCTCGTTTGCTTAAGCAGCTTTGGTTAAGTAGTCAGCGGCAGGCGACGTGATAAAATTTTAGAAAACCGCCAATTTGTTCAAATTAAGGCCATTACAGTTTTGTTGCCGTCCAGCGATTACACGACCCGCCCTCCCCTTTCGGCGGGCTTAGAAAGTTTTCATTTTTTTCGATGTCTTCTTTTTCGATGACTTGCCCGTAAAGTAATTAAAGTATTTTGATGGTCAAACGCCTTCTTTCTTTTTAAATAATTTAATTTGTTGATTAATTTTAAAATTCACCCTCCACAGCCTTTTCTTCTGCTCGCCCTGCTTGCGGCCTTGGCCAACTGTGAGCCGCCGTTGTACGCCGACAAGCAGCGTCCTTTGGTCTTCACCAACTGGCCGCCGAAGAGCGCCAAGCAGCTGGGACGTCCCGCCGTCGGAGGAGGAGCACCTGGTGGCAAGCAGCGCACCCTGGTTGTCCAGATTCGCAGCGATCAGCCCGTGCCACTGGTGCTCAAGGGTCGTCCCGGCCACAGCCCCCATGCCCACACCCATGCCCATCTGGCCCATGCTCACTCCGTGCATCCTCATGTCCTGGCGCAGCATGCTCACTCGCATGCCCACCTCCACGCCCACCCGCTGATCCATGTGCCCCAGCATTCGATTTCGCATGCGCACCAGCTGCAGCATCTGCGTGGAGCCCGCCCCATCAAGCTGAGTGCTCCCGTCTATCTGAAGCCCGCTGGAGCCGTGCGTAAGCCCCTGAAGATCAAGCTGAACAATGTCAAGCCCAAGGCAAAGCCCACTTTTGGCTACGACAAACCCTTCAAGTACGAGAAGCCCACGGCTGTGAGCTACAGCGAGCTGCAGAATCTGCCGGTAAGTTGAGATTTTTGGGGAGATTGAAAAGAACTTTTATCAAGGAATTTGTGCAAAAATATAGTTCTACTTTGGGTTTTAGATTTGATAGTTTTGTGATGCTTAATCAATATTTGCGTAATTTTAAAGATTCAAATATCACTGAATTGCATCCATTATAAATAATTTTACCTTAACTAATATGCATCTTAAGCAGATATGTTGCAAAAGCCTCTTTTCAATGATTTTTTATTGAAAAATTCAATTGATATTTCAACATCTGTGTAATATTAAGTAACAATCATTGTAACCAAATTAAAAACCATAACAAATCCAAGCCAAAAGTAACCATTACTCATAGCCAAGACATGTATTTAGTTTCACTCCGCGCACACGCTCAGTACACTGGCAGGCATACAAACATATAACATGAATCCAAACATGCCGATCCCCCAACAGCTGGACACGCACAACAACTTCAACACCGAGCACTTTGCACCCATTTACACGGTTCCCGCACCGAATCTGGCCCTGCACAACAACCATCTGGATGTGGAGGAGGGGCATCTTGACACCAGCGCCTACCATTACACGCCCCCATCTCAGACCCAGCTCCCATCCTCGTCCGCTCGTCCCCAGACATACCTGCCACCGAAGTACAATGTGAATGAGGACGAGACCAATGACCAAACCATTCGCGATCCCATTTCGGGCTCGCAGAAACTATTTGCCCCAGATCCAGACCCCTCGCTGCCCACTACGAAGATCCGTCCCTCCACCGAGACCTTCAACACGCCGAGCAACAACAAGCCCCTGCCCTCGGATGTCCAGAGCAACCACTTGCCCGCCCAGCCACTGGTGCAGATCGTGGGAGCCCAGGCGGAGGCTCAGACAGCGCCACAGATCTATCCCATCCAGTATGCCCAGCCAGCGGCGACGGCACAACTGCAGCCATTCCTCGCCGCAGCTATTCCGGCCGCTCACATACCCATCTACAATCCCACGTACCTGGTGACGCAGTCCAACCAGCTGTACACGCAGCACAAGCAGCAGCTCTTCAAGCCCAGCACGGAGCACGTGGTGGAGTCGGGTTACGTTAACGCGGACCTCACCCAGGAGGTGGCCAGCAACGGGCAGATCCTGCAGGCGGCCAAGGACCCGCATCACAACATCCATCCCGTTCTGGACTCCGCCCCGCAATATGCCGCCCTGATCGCTGCTCCGGCTCTGGGTGAGCCCGCGGAGAGTGCCTACGAAACGGCTGCCTTCCACCTGCCCAACACGGCGATCCAGTCCACGGCACCCGAGGGCGGCTTCGTGGTGTCCAACTACTACGGACACGCCCACGACTCGTCGCAGCTCCTCCAGGCATACGCGGAGGAGGAAGCCCGCCGCCAACAGCTGGAGACGGAGCAGGCAGCCATTGAATTGCAGAAGCAACAGCAACTCCATCTCGAAGAGCTCAAGATTCAGGCCCAGGAGCAGCAGCAGCAACACCAGCAGCATCTTGAGGAACTGCGCGCCCAGGCTCAGTATCAGCAGCAACAGCAGCAGCAATTCGAGGAGCTGAAAGCCCAGGCCCACGAGCAGCATTTGCAGCAGCAGCACCAGCAGCAGCAGTTGCAGCTCTTGCAGCTGCAGCAGCAACATCAACAGCTCCAGCAGCCGGTGCAGCACCATCCGCAGCCGGTGACCCAGGATCCATCAGCGGCAGCCTTCGAGGAGCACCAGCGACTCGTGCAGGCGCAACTGGGCAGCAACACGCCACTGCGCATCTTTGTGCCCGATGAGGAGTCCACTGCAGAATCGGCAAGTCATTAAATCGAGTATTGGGAGAATAATTAATGATTAATATTCATCACTTACAGCGCCTGCAAAAACGATCGGATGAAGTGAAGAAGGGCACCGTAGAGGATGTGCCTAGTGTGGGCCTGATCGAGAGCAGCAGCGAGGCAGATTCAGCCAAAGATTTGTTTGAGGTCTCCACCTCCGTCGAAGTTGCCGGGGAGCATCTGGCGGCCAGCAGTAATTAGTTAAGGCACAATTAGTCTTCGACGCTGTTCAAAAATATTTATTTACACACTCATTTGTAAAAACGCATTCATATAGCGAGCAGTCGGTAGTTTAAAATAAACATAATCCTTAAATTATTCAAAATTTTCAAACGTTACTTTATATTTGGAAATATCGATAACAGCAGAAAGTATCGATTGGGGTGGCCAGCGTTCTTTTAATGTGACCAGCTAAATTGTTATTATATTTTCACTACTAAAACACGGTCACACTAGGTAAAGAAAAACACATTTTTGACGAAATTTGTTGTGGTTCGCGCAATTTTTGTGAATTTCTCTTCAAATAAAGCATATAAGACAACATGATTATCCCAATCCGTTGCTTCACCTGCGGCAAAGTCATTGGCAACAAGTGGGAGTCGTACCTAGGCCTGCTGCAGGCGGAATACACTGAAGGGTAAGTCACGCCGACCAAGACAGCAGCGTGTCGGCAGCATTTTCATCAAATTTTCCCCCTACTTTGATTTCATTTAGAGACGCCCTGGACGCTCTGGGCCTGAAGCGCTACTGCTGTCGCCGCATGCTGCTCGGACACGTGGATCTCATCGAGAAGCTGCTGAATTACGCGCCCCTCGAGAAGTGAATAGCCAAATGGGAGGAGAGACACACAGGGGACTTGGGAATAAAACCTAGATTTTATTGTAAAATTACAAATTAAAGCTTGATCATAACCAGATAACCGAGTCGTAAGCCTTAGAATCTACGTTGTAACCCAAGCTGGCAGTGGCGGGCTCACATCTTGTCCATGAACCACGGCTGGCCGTTGTTCTCGCGGCGCTTCGTGAGAATCTCGCAGCCCGTCTCGTTGACTAGAAGAGTCTGCTCGAACTGAGCGGAGTACAGACCGTCGGCGGTCACCGCTGTCCAGTCATCCGGCCAGGTCTCGGCCTTCTGCACGCCGATGGAGATCATGGGCTCAATGGTGAAGCAGTGTCCCGGGGCCATCACGCCCACAGCCGAGTTTTCTGCAAATCAAAGACTTTAAGGGACTTTCATGAGAGAGTTAAAAAGCAAACTTACTGGCATAGTGAGGCACATTGGGCGCCGTGTGGAAGACGCGATGGATGCCGTGGCCGCAGTAGCTGCGCACCACACTGAACCCATGGGGAGCCACATACTTCTGGATCACGTTGCCGATGTCGCGGTACTTCTCGCCGGGACGCACAAACTCGATGGCCTTGCTGAGAGCCTCGTGCGTGACCTGGACCAGCTTCTTGTGCTTCTCGGACACATTGCCCACGAAGAAGGTCTCGTTGAGATCGCCGTGGAAGCCGCGATGGTACACGGTCACATCGATGTTGCACAGATCGCCGTCCTGCAGCGGTCGCTGGTCTGGGATGCCGTGGCAGATCACCTCGTTCACCGAGGTGCAGCACGACTTGGGGAAGTTGTAGTAGTTCAGCGGTGACGGGTAGCAGTCACGCTCGATGGCAGCCTCGTGCACCAAGCGGTCCAGTTCGTCGGTTGTGGTGCCCACCTCTACGCCCTTGGCGCCCTCATCCAGGCACTCTCTGCCCAGCCGTCCAGCCACGCGCATTCCCTCGATCTCCTCGTCGTCCAGCACCTTGATCTTGGTGCCGCGCAAGGCCTCCTCGGAGAGGGAGCGTCCGTCCGGGTGGTCGGCGTAGTCGGGCCGCTGGATGGCCTCTGGCACGGCGCGTTTGGGAGTCTGTGGGAACGGACGCAGCTTGCCGGTGAAGCGGAAGTGCGGCCACGGATTGTAGCCGCCATCCCCCTCGGCGGGCTTGGAGCCTCCAGCTAGAGGATACAGTGAATCCCTGTGTGAATTTTAAACGTCGGAAAACCAATAACGCTCACCTGCCAAGGCGTGGATCGCCTTGTGTTCCTTCCAGAATCCCTTGAAGCACGGCTGCGAGCAGAAGAAGGAGCCCTTGATGCCCAGCTTCAGGCAGGTGGGGCACTGCAGGGTCGCCTCCTTGCCGCAGTTGGTTGTCTCGCACTTTTGAGTCATTCTTACATAGGATCAGAAAAATTAAAGAATAGAAAAATTTTCTTCCAAAAATAACTAGGATGGCAACCAGTGTGCCTGCCGGCATTTCCGTTCACAACGCTAAAAAGCAATGGGGTTCTGCAGTGCAGCTGGTCACACTTAACGATAGGCAGTTACTTTTTAAATGTGAATTTATTTTAAAAGGTGTTTTTTCATGAATATGTTTTAATTCTTATGATTTTGTAATTTTAATTTTAAAATGGGCTTACTCTATACGTTTTTAAACTGAAATTTAAATTTTAAACTAAGAAATTTATGTAAAAATATAAAAAATGTTTGCAAAATTAAATCCTAATATATATCTCACTCGATCCGATCGGCGCCCAAAGGATCTCTAGTGTCTGCCTGCTGTGTTGACTGTTCAAACGCTGCAGCCTGTTGGGCGCACCGCCACCGTTGAGTCCGCAGCCTCGCAGCTGTTCTGTGCCGGCGCATGCTCTCGCCGGGAACCCGAATCTCGGGTGTCTGTGATTATCTGCTCTGTTTTGGTTCTCAAAACGCGAGCAACTTCGGTCGTGAACGGACGTGCTTTCGCAGTGGAAAAATCGGCAACGGCAGCGCGAAACGAAAGAATATTGGCAACAAACTTGTTTGAATCAAATGGCCAAACACAAATATCAACAAGGGGCAAAAGGATAAATCTATAGCTGCCTGTGAAGTGAGTGTTGTTGATTCTTGGTATTCTGCGTGAGATACTTACCTTTGTGTACCTGCAAAGGATTCCGATTCCGATTGGCATTAATGGTGTGGAAATGGAAATTTCGGCTTATTCAACAAGTGAATCTGAGGGGTTTTTGGTCCGCGGCTCACCTCGTGGTGTTGTGTTTTTACGCTAATCACTCGCCTTAATTGTGATCTTCGCACTCGATTTCAATTCGATTACGATCGTTATGTGCATTCAACGTGTGTTATCAGTGGCGGACGCTTTGCTCTGGTCTTTGTTTTTGAATTATTATTAATTCCTCTGGTCTTGTGTCTCTCGCTCGGCGACAATAAATATAAACACGCTGTTTGTGGTGGGCGATGTACACGGAACTAAAATAATATTACTTGTTTTTGTAGCATTATTCGTTGACATAAAGACTGCAAGAAGTGATAAATAATATACAGATAAGCGATTTATTTTCTATCTCACCAAAGCAACCTTGTTTGTTTGTTTTGATTATGTGGACTGCAATCTTGTATCTTAATTAGATTAAGAGGTTAAATCAAATATTATACTGTTGTTTCGGGCATTGTTATTACAAATTGATATGAAATCAACCAAGATAATAATTTTAATATATCTCTGATATGATATGAGTTAATTTTAGAATTTCTTTGTTTTTAATAATTTAAACAAAATTACATTGTCATACCTGAGTGGTTATAAACATTCAAATAACCAGTGCAGCTGCTTAAGAGCAGATAATAAATTAATGCCACAGTTTATTTCCAATTAAATAACACTTTTTTTGCTCTGTGTGGATGCTGCTGTTGCTGATAGAAGCGCAGCAACGTTCAATGGCTATAAATAAAAAACGGCACGCGGCCGATGCCGCCTACCGCTGCCGCTGCCTCCGTGTGTGTGCACCGTCTCTGTGCCCCTCACCCGAGTCCGCTCCTGGTTTACAGTACCACCAGCATCGCTGGATTTGTGGGTGTTTTGCGTCTTACACTCTCACTGGCATCATCTCCGCCGTGCGGTTTCCACTTTTCCGCTTTTCGAAAAAAACAAAAACAAAACAAAAAAAAAACAGACAACGCAACGCAGATCTCGTCAATTGCCAATCTAAAGGCCGCCGGCATAATTAAAATAGAATTTTTTCTGATTTCGCTTTGTGTCGTCGTCGTATCTGTGTTTTTGCAATACGGAACAAACAAGAGTCAAGGTGCCCACAACACAACACAAAACAAAAAAGCCGCGAAATAGAGGCGGGCGCGGATTCCTCCTGGTAGTAACGAACTCGATCTCGCGGGACCGGGTCCGAGGACTCAATGCCATCGTCGTCATCCGGCTACCCATTGGTATTTCACCTTAAAATGCACATTCTAAAGAGTGAATACACTTTTATTTGAACTTTTTCGGGGTTAACAACATTTTAAAGATATGTTACGTCTGAAAGAATATTTTTAATGATACAGATTTTCTAGTTTTATTAAAAATACCAAGTTTACCGAGTTTTAATACAAATTGCAGTGCAAATTATTATTAACTGCTAAAATCCAAAATTAAACTGCAAGGGTATACATATAAGCTTCGGCTTTTGAAGTTAGCTTCCTTTATTGTATTTCTGTGAAAACCCATGTTTGCTTCATTTTTATTAGTTCACTATATCAAGCGGTTTACTGTTTCTTCTTTGTGTCCATCTTCTTTGTTTCTTCTTCTTGTTTTGACCAACGATCCTCATTCTTGGCAATTAAAGGTGAGCGCCAACGGGTCCAAAGCCGGCCAAAAGGGACCAAAGTCAGGCATTAGCCTTAATTGGCTCTGGTTGCGTTTTGCGGAATGTCGTCTTCAGTTTCGCCTCAGCCCAGAGCTCAGAACTCAGAACTTAGAACTTTTTCATATGCTCCGCGTTTTGTTTGTTTGGCATCTCGCTGGGTTGCTGGTTGAAATTTATGCGCGGAGAAAGGGGGCAAAATGAAATGGAAAATATGAAATTCGGAGGGTAAGACGCTCCAACACTTCCGCTTGCCAGAATATCAACTTCCGGCGGCGAACAATTGTCAGTGAGTGTGGGCGGTGGGTGGTGGGACTGGGCAGCCGGCGGAGCACAAAAGACGCATATTGATATTGTTGCCCAGGTTGCTCACGCTCCAGTAAGCACACCCACACACAAACCCATACACAGACGGAGGACAGAAGGACCTTCGCAGCTAGAAACGCATTTCGACTTCGCCTCAGTGAGTCCTGGCCCTTGTCTGGCAAACATTTTGTGGCAACTTGGCCATTAAGCATTTTGTGTTTAAGCAGCCGGATCTTCATCATCACCCCCAGCTCCTGCCCCTCCGATTTCGGTGCTGGGCAAAAGGACAGGGAATAAAAATTGCCCGCGTATGCATTTCTTAACAATATTTCTCTCGTCCTGGACACTTTCTCCCCAGCGACAACATTTCATTTCATATTTTTTGTGGCAGCAGCATCAGAAGCAGCAGCGCTTTGAATAGAATTCATTTGGACTCCTCCAGTGTCGTTCCCAGGACTTCTCCCGTCCATAGTCCTGTCGCCTTTACTTCCTTTTCGGTCTGTTCTGCCAGCTCCGCCGTTTCCCAGCGTTCCCCGTCTATCCTCGACACACGCACTTCAGTCTGATAGCGCGTGCTTAACAAATTTCTGCTATATTTTCGGTTCACTTTTCCTTTTTTGCCATGGCAATGGGAATTTTTCCGCATTTTTTGCTGTCACAGCAGGGTAAAAATTAAAAGCGAATTAAGTTCGAAGAGGGAGTAGCTCCAAGCCCCAGGGGATGGCCACTGCCGGCGAAGGCAACTGCAGTAGGCGAGGGATAAACTGAAGGTATTAAACCCCAAATTTACCTGCCGACCAAGCAAGCAACGGCAGCAAATCTGCCAACAAGATTTGAATTATTTTATGGATATTAGAAAGTGTCCTGTATCTGCTTTAACAGCTGCGAGTTGGCAGGGTGTGCAGGTCCTTGTAGGAGGAATGGTCTTAAGTGCACGGCAAGAAACATGTTAAATGATTAAGGTCACAGAAAATAATAAGAAAATATATTGCAAGAAATAGGGACAGTTGGGATTCCTACTCAATATTATTCTATAATCCTATAAACCTTGTGGATTTTAGGCATGAACTCACGCTTTATTTTGGTTTCAAAATCAAAATTAAAATACAAAGCGTGTTATTACAATTCCCCCAGTGGATTTCCATTCCAAAAATCGTGTTCTTTTACTTTTCTATGTGTGCGGGCGTTACAGCTGACGCCAGCCTGCTAACAAGCAGACGTCGCATCCACATCTTCAGGTCCTCGAAGCCACCATCCTCCTGCCTTCGCCCCGAATGGAGAAGCATGTCACCCGGGAAGCAAACTCCACGAGTTATTTCTCATGTATTTTTACTTCATCTTTTGCCACGCCACGGCAGTGCTTTCAATTTTTTGCCCCCCCCCAACCATGCTCTCGGTTTTCCCCCCAATTTCGGTTGCTATAAAGCAAAGTTAATGATATGTCGCAAGTGTTTGTTTGTCTGCCGGAGTGCGGGTGAGTGGCTCCACTTCCACTTGGCTGGATCCTGTCATGCCCGTGGATGCCCCCACGGTCTGGTCTACTCCCCACTCTCTCGGAGTGTGTAATTAATTAGGGACTAAGCAGATTTTATATTTCACTTACTTGGCCGGGGCTCCCAGACTAATTTATGTGTAATTTCACTTTTTGTCATATTTCTTCGTGCAATTATTATCCCCGCAGTGCTTTGTCGGCAAAAGATAACTTAATTGGGAGTTGGAAACTTGCTGGATATTTCCCCTAATCCGGAACAGGGAAGCTTCTTCTTCTTCCATTCAGCTGCGATGCAATTCAATAGCTTCGATTTGCCTTGGCCGTGGTTTTGGCACTTTGTACTTGGCCAAAGTTGGCCACAAACTTTTCATTTTCCCAGAGCCTTTTTCTCTTTCTCTCTCAGATCGTTTGCAATTTTACATGCCAAAAGTTAAGTCGCCAATCCCCGCAAAGTATCCTCCTTTTTCGGGGCTCCAGCTCCTCCGGTCGTATATTGTCCACGGGTGGCGGCTTTGGCTCCCACGGAAATTTGTACATCGCTTGGGCTGACTGCCTCACTGCCGTGGCGTCACTTTTATTTGCCAAATTAAAAGGATTTCACTCGCTTTTCATATTTGCATTGGGGTCTGTTTTACGTTTTATTCTTTTCATATTTTATCGCCATCCTGGCAGCCATCCAGGGGGGCCCGAGTTCCGACATGGGCCTCCCGTCTCCGTCTGCGTCTCCCTCCGCGGACTGCCAACAATTTTCCCACGCAATCACCATAAAAAGAAATCTTTGCCGCCATATTTTTGCAGCCTCTGCGGCGTCGCTCTCCGGCAATTGTTATTCATGACCCGAAACAACAGGGCAAGGGGGCGACCCAGGGCATCCGGATGGCAGTCAGGGCCATCCCGGGCATAAGGTGAGGATGCAAAAGGTGCGCATCCCGTCGCTCCAATGGGCCATGTCGGCCCCAATTCCCTGGCCACAATCCACAGGCCGCTCGTCATTCGTCGTTGTTAGTATTAATTATTTCTTAACTTTAGTGCCGCTCCTGCCAGCCAAGTTTATAAATAAATCGCAGATTCTTTATGAACCGAACCCGAACCGTGTCTACGGACAGCAACGGCGTCCCGTGTCCAGTAGATGCTAGCTGGCCCTGTGGTTATTTGCATCGCCCTTTCCACGGGACTCCTGGGGCTCTGCTGTTGCTGCAGATTATGACCCCATTGGCGGGCGGGTGCTGGGGGTGCTGTCAGTCTGCGGGGTGTTTTATGGCTGAACTTTATTTACATTCACATGCCAAGCAGGGCCGTGCCAAGCCGAGCTGCTAAATAATCAGGACTCGCTCGCCCACTCATTTCGTTTGTGCTACAGTTGCAGGACCCAGGCAGGGCCGGAGGACTGGGTCCTGCCACTGGTTTTGGCCATGGCCCCGGCTCTGATCCGGCGTACAAGGGCCACAGGTGCCAGGCAGCCAAGTTTAATTATTTGCCGTTGGCTTTGCCTGCCCTCCAGTTCGGTCGTATCTGTATCTGTATCTGTGTCCGGATCCGAGTTCGTGTCCTGGCCCGTGGCCCCTCGCCCCTGGTCTCCATCCTAGCTAGTTGTCTGTCGCTCTGCTTGTTTGCGTTTGCCTGCTTGTTGTTAGTTCAGCCGCCTGGCTGCATTTTGCGCTTGTAAAGCATTTTAAATCGCATAAAAGTCGGCCGCAGCGGACTCGAGTCGACTCGAGTCGAGTCGAGTCAAGAGTCGAAACTGTGGACTTCCTCCCGGACTGCAGATGCCCGATTCATTATGCCATTTCGGCCATCCGAGCAGTAGTAGCCTTTGCGTCAGTAATTGAAATTAAGTTGTTTCCAAATTGAGGCACGGTCCCACTCCCACTTGTTAGGCAAGTCAGGGCCACGGCTGCGTCCTGAATTTCGATGCGATGTCCTTGCGAAAATGCGCCAAAAGAAGTCCGGAACTCGTCGCTGCATCCACAGTCACGCTGTTATATTTCAATCCTGCCATCCTGCCATTTAGAGGGCTCTCTTTCAGAGCCATTCGAGAGCCATTTCAATTCATATCGAGTCAAAGATAGTTGGCAACTGCAAATGCCAACTGTCAAAGGGAGGGAAAATCAAAATTAGGCAAACAAAGAGCGCTGCGCTGCGCTGTCCTGTCAGGATTTGCTCTCGTAAAACACTAAAACGACAAAGACATGGCTGGGCGTCCTCTAGTCCTGGTCACACCCACTACCACTCCCAGTTCCACTTCC